>JAOYMU010000049.1:11513932-11527382 GCA_025802295.1 Psammodynastes pulverulentus
GACCACGTGATCCGGACTCCGAAAAGGATCCGGAACGCAGTTCCGCCCCGTTCCCACAGAAAAAAAGCCCTGGTCCTTATATAGTACTAATAACTTCCTCATTTATCTTAGATGTTTTACAGGTTAGAGATATGATGCACAAGCACAATTAGTTTTGAAATAAAACCCAAGACTGTTATCTCTACAGCCTTTTTCTTTTTCAGAATCACCCCTCATTTTTGGAATAAAAAAATGCACGCTTACTCTTTATGGCGATCCACTATGCCTTTTGACAAGGGAGGACTAGAGTGGGATGTCAATTTGAGTGGCCGATGTGGCTCTGCACTAGACGGTCTTACAGGAATATGACTCAGCAATCCAAGACCATCAGATGACGTCACAGGGGTCGGCTGGTGTAACCAAGGATTAGGAGTATTCTGGAAAAACAATCATAGTTATTAGCAGAATTTAACAGTTTCTTAGAAAAATTCCAGGATAGTCAAGTATTCTTGTTTTATAATGGTTGAGTAAAAAGGAATATAATTATGACCTAGAATTTCATATTAATAATGGACACACACATACACAGAGCGAGCAATATATTTAAAATGAAGGGTGACATCTTGAACTCCAAACAGAAAACAAATCGTGGAAGAAAAAAGGTTCAATTTCCTTTAAATTTAGTACATTCCAACACTTACCAACCCTTTTTGAATGCCGTTCTTTCAAATTTTCTTACATAATATAAAGAGAAGTAAAATATAAAGCAGTTTAAGTAGCAACAGTATCTTCAGCTGATGGGGCCAGTCGCTTCCTCTCAATCCAATCTACCTCACAGGACAATGTTATTGTGGAGAAAAATAGGAGGAAGTAGCATCATGAACGTCACCTTGAACTCTCATTCCAAAGACAGGATATGTATTTAATAACAAAATCAAACATGAACGTAAACAGGTATTTCAGAATGAATGGGAGTGTACAGTAAATGTCTGCAACTCTTTAAATCAAGTGTTCTTTCTTGGGTTGTAGGAGAGCTGCAGAAGGCAGCCATGTGGTCCTAGAAAAAAGCACCGCTACTTTGAGCAGCTGCGAACATCTGCTACATTCATGCTTCCATGCAGCATGATATAGCTTTTCTGTCTTCAAATCTGAGGGGCAGCACAAACCTACTTCCTGGTGAAAGACATGCTTCTTATCTATGATATGCTTCTTAACTGCACTGACAATATTTCCAAGATGTGTTTGTGATCTGATCCCCAGATCTTGTTAGCTTTAACCGAAACCAATGCAAAGAATTTAGCAGGATTTTAAATTCTAGGATGGAAGTGATGACTGCTGTGTATTCGAATATCTTTTTAAACTAGAGAGAAGCTGACAATGATGATTTAGGAGTCATTTTGGCCAAGGTTAAAATGGTGGTATAGCTGCTTACATCAACCAAAGCAATTTAACATCACAATTTCCTAGGATTGTGCAGAACCTGTCACAGGCCCATTAGTTAACCATTAATTAGCCAACTCTTTTAAAATGTAGCTCCTCTGACAACATCAATGAAATACCCTTTAATACTCAGAGCTCAGACACCAATGCCTTTCATCTATATTCTCAGTCTGTTTAAACTACACTGATGGCAGTGAATTTAGGAAAGTGGCAAAGGGCATGGAGATAATGCTGTAGCACCCTATTTGGTGCTTCTATGTTGACAAACATGCCTATACTCTTTCTGTAGAAATCCTTTTGTATTTAAAAAAATGATTATAACTATAATTATTTAAAAAATGGAATTGTTTAAAGTTAGTAACATTGGTAAGTTTTTAAATAGCATGAACATTTTAATTTACAGTTTTTCCTTTTTAAAATTTAAAATCTAATTCAGAAACTATTGTACCTTTTTACATCAACAGCACATCATTCTATTAACATATACCAGTGATGGCTAACCTTTTTCTCGTGGTGTGCTGAAAGTGCGCTATCGTGCACTTGTGCATGAGCACCCACAATGCAATGCGCGTGCAACACACCCCGTGCAACCCGCACCCCTATGTGCGCACGACCCCCGCATGCACGCGTGACTGCCTTGCGCTCCCCCTGCACATTCATGCGTGACCCCCACCCCCTTTGGAGGGCCTCCGGAGCCTGGGGGAGGCCGTTTTTTCCCTCCCGGAGGCTCGAGACAAACCTCTGGAGCCTGGGCAGGGCGAAAAACAGGCCTTCGGAAGTCTGGAAACGGGTCAAAAATCAGCTGGCTGGCGGGAGGCACATGTACATGAGCGGTGCAGGTGAGCTGGGTGATGGCTCTGTGTGCCACACGTGCCATAGGTTCGCCATCACGGACATATACAAACAATAAGGTAGTATAATAGATGTAATTGTCTATTTCCATAAACAAAACTTGAACAATTATTATTTAAATTTACCAGCTAGATTAAATTATGCCCACGCCCTTCCACTTAAGGAAAGATTGGCTACATAAAACACTATCCCAAAGAACCACCACCCCCGTATGTTATTTCTCCAATATATTGTTATTTTGGGAATCAGTAAGACTTACTCTTCTCAAAGAAGTCTCGGTATTAACAGAAGTTTCCGAATGGACCCATTTAGACGATGGTATCCCAAGTCCTGTATAAGCATGTGCTCCATTTGGATACTGCCAAATAATCGGATAAAGTCCTAAATGATTATATGAAGTAGATGGGTGAGTTTGCCCAAGAAGATGTGGTGACTGGTGCTGTAGCAGCTGTTGCTGATGTGCTAATGCTAAATGACTTAAACTGCTTGCGTGAGCCGTTTCTAGTCGTGGATGGCCTCCCAACAAAGAGGCTGTAGGCACTCCTGGTAAAACTGCAGGGAGCAGATGCTGATGGTGAACAGAATGATGAGATGCACTGCTAAGAGGATGAGTGTTAATAGCAGACAATGGAGTTTGATTTGAGGATTCAGCTAATAAATGGGGAGTACCTGTTAATGCAGAGTGATGAGTGCTTGGATTTAAAGAAGTTCTATGGGGAGTGGAATGAGGTGGGTAATTATGCTGATGTGAATATGGTGTCATATGATTAGTTCCTGTTTCTTGACCAAGAAGAATGGGATCTCTGTAAATTGTGAAATGTTCCTTTTTGTCAACAGTAAGAGGGCTTTTAGTAACTTCTAATGAACTAACTCTAGGTGGAATTGGATGGAAGATAGACCTGGGCAAATCAGGCTCTGTTTTAACTGCTGTCTTTGTTACTCCAATAACATGGCTGTTAAGGTAATTAACCTTAGATTTCACAGTATCAGGCGACTGGGCAGGCTTATATTTAATTTCTGGTGAGGTGTTTGACTTGATTTTAGTGTTTTCAACTTTTGGACTAGTTTTTGACTTCATAGCATCAAAGACTGCAGTTTGTTTATGAACTCTGCCTTCTTCTGCTAGAGTTATTACAGTTAAAGATGGTGCAGAACCACAGTGAATGTTTTCAGAATTTAAATGTTCATTTGCTGATATATTTTTCCCAATATTTGATTGCATAAGTTCCATTTTATGGGCATTATTAATCCAGTTCTCAACGGTTTCTGATTTCTTTACTTCCATAATGTTGGTATTTGTAAACAGGTATTTAGAATCACTGCTAGAAGATTGTGTTTCCTGACCAGTTTGTAAACTAAAACTACTTGATAAGTTTTCCTGAGTCTGATGAACTGAACTGGTTTCAGTATTTGTGTCAATATAACTTTTTGGTGTGGGACAATTGGTTACAAATTGTTCATTGGGTAGGCGTTCTCTGGGATGCTTATTTTCTATTCTGCACTCTTGAATGCAGCCATCATTATCACTACGATCATAGATTGTTGGCAGTTCAGCTCGGTGGAGTGAAATTTCTTGCAATTCCAAATCAGCTGATTCTGGTCTTTTTATTTGTTGTTTTTTATCTTCATGCCAGGGAGACTGGTTGCCGATTAGGATTTTGTCTTCTACTATGTCACTCTGGGATTTTCCTTCTTTCCCATTTATCTTTACAACATTTTTGCTTTTCAATTCAGTATCTGAATTTTGCTCCGAGGAAGAATCTGTCAATCTTTTGTTTGAATTTTCAGAGTCACTACTCTCTGAACTGTCTGATGTATTGTCTGTACGCTGTCTCTTTGCACTCTTTTTTTCATCTTCTTCTGGTTTTCTTCTTTTAGAAATAAATAGTTTATTTTTACTTCTGGAATTTTCTGCAAAGGAAAAAAATATCCTTAATATTGTTTGTGGAAGAAAAATGCTTACTATCCTTATAAAATTATTTTTTTTACCTCCATGGCTTATACAGTCATATTTTTCTTCTTTAGTCTTCTCTTCCTCTGGCATGCTACTGTCGGAACCTTTCCTTTTATTTGGACGAGCATTTCGTTGTAATTGCTGTGAATTTTGTTTTGGTGCTGCATTTTGGGAATTCATTGCTGGCCTCGGGCTATTTGCCTGAGCTCGGGTATAGTGGCCCTAAAATAGATACGTATGTTTACACATTTACAAATCATTAGTAAAATACATATAGACATAAAAATGACAATATAATTTAAAAATCAAATATATCTACGTGAGCTGTGTTGCTGTTCTGACTGGAACGAGACCTGCGTCGTGATGTAATGCCTATGTTTTCACCTTTCAGCAAAGAATGAACGACATCATCTAGAAAGGTCATCTGAACCATAGATGGATCAACATTTTGTGGCTCTAATACCTGTTTTATTAGAGGAAAAATGTAATCATTTTCTATTTGTATCTTCTATAAGAAGATCAATTGGAAACTCAAATTCAATTCAAAAGGGAAGTTTTAAAGGAATAAAATGTATTAAAAAATATGAAAATGGCATCTTTTCTGTTAAATCTATGAGAAATTCTTGTACAGGTAGTCCTCAGACCAGGAATTCCATTGCTAAGCATTGCGGTTGCCACCATGTCATTTAGTACACGAAAGTTCTAGCAGTTAAATGAGGACTTCATGAAATCCTGGCTTCCTGCTGGCCTTTCCATTATAACTTTGCTGTGAAAAGCCACTAGGGACTCTCAGAAATCTCAAACCACAGAACTTGCTGCAACATCATAATCAAATTGGGCAACATCCAGACTGCAATTACATGACAGAGGGAATGGTGCGATGGCTGCGACTCCAAGGACCCATCCGCACCAACATAACTTTGAATGGTTGCTGAATGTATGGTCACAGTCTGAGTCAAATAAAATTAAGGTATAAAGACAGAAAGTGAAATGTGTTTGGTTTAAGTCAGAAAGGAGAGTCATTAATGACATCTTACATCTTTACCCACCAGCATTAAAATGAAACTAGATAAAAGGTTACATTGCCTTTATACCTATCCACTGATATTTGATGAAGTTTATCATACTGAGCAAGCTGCCCAAAATCTTCATTTCTTAAATTTGCTTCAAAAACTCAAATAAAACAGAAAAAAGGAAAAAGAAATTTAAAAAAAGGATAAAGACATTTCTCATAGATGTAGAACATCTCTCAATTTTTGAACAGTCTTAAACTGTGACTCTGTTGAGTAATAATGAACAATCTTTCTATTACATTGATGGAAAGCCAGTTTAAAAGCAAAAATATCCAAATAAATATTGTTTATCCATTATTGAAAATCCAGGGCAGCATTGTCTTTGTATCATAATGTTTTTGCTTAGTCACATGATTGACTGATTTATAATTCTTTATATAATTATTAATTCCAAAATTTTGGCATATGCTTCAAAATATCAATAGACTTTTTAAGCCATATTAGTCTTGCCAAACTATATTAGCAAGTGTACAGCTATTAAATCAGTATCATATGGAAAAGTGTTCCCTCAATTATTTTGAATTTGGTATAATTAAATTGCCAACCAATTCTTTTAAATATTGCCTGAGGTGTCCACGATCCATAATCATGGTGACAAAACTTTAGTTGGCAATCTTTTTTTGGATTCTACTTCTTCATTTTATGCTCCGAGAATTTCAAAGATTACTATAATAATTCTTCAATTTACTTTTGTTCCAAGAATTGTTTATATTTAATCAGGACACATTTAATAAAATTCCAGATTACCAATTAAAAGATTTACATTTTAAAATTAAAATAGTCTTGTAGTCTTGTAGTCTCCCTTAGGGGAGAGGGAGCGGGCTATAAATGTGATAAAATAAAATAAAAATAAAAATTTTCATCTTAAGCTATTAAACATTCTTTTAAAAACAGAGTATGTACAAAACCAATCTAAAGACAAATTATTCACACATTCATATCTAGTTTCAGCGCTGATGCACTTTCACTAGAGAAAAAATAAATTACCTGATCATTCATAACAATCATAGTGCGAGTGAACAGATCATGATGAGTAATTATACCAGTGAACCACTGGGTGGCAGAGTCCTGTCTATATACTCTCACCCTATAGCCGTTTAAAGAATAAGGACCTTCAAAAAATGAAAATAACATTTGAGGATTATTGAAGGATTATTATTGAAATAATATTTCAACCATTTAATTTTAGAAGTGCATGCAGTAGAGGTTAAATTATATTATAAAAACAATCCCAAATAATGAAAAGTCAATGTCCATCATGCTTTTTAAAGTCTACCATTTATTTTTGAATTGAATGCTGATAGTTCCTGATATTGATAAAATACAGCAGATATATGTATAAAGTGCTAAATTTCCGGATGGCTGGGTGGGTAATATAAATCTTTGCAAGCCATGATTCCAGTGGGTGTGGGAAATGCACTCATATGTTAAGTACAAGATGCTGAATAGAAAAGCAAGTCTAATTTTATGAACAGAAGCTGTCCAACATACTGTATGTTACTAAAAACATATGCCTTTCATATAGAAAGAATTTAGTCCCTGAAGTCTGGGTTTACACAGCTGCCAAGATTCCCCCAAAATTGACCACATATTTTTTTTTACCTTTAGCGGTCTGTTTCTTTCCATTGTAAATGTGCTGTTAACAACATTACATTCATAAATTTAAATATATAACTTTTAAGTTATGTATTAGCTCAAATATGTCAGATGAAGCAACAATTTACTTTAGAAGTCAATTTAAAATTCATGCACGAATAAACCACACTTCTTAAAGTTATATATTCTTTTGTATTGACTATCCTTCTATAGTATTATCTTATTTACTGTAAATGGGCTCATTAAACGGTTTCCTTGTGCCACACTATTCATAATTACATTTTTAAAAAATCCATCATCCGGTTATTTTGGTATATAAAACTGGGACTATCATATTTTGTCAGTGCAGAATCACTTACCTCAAAGTTTTTATCCAAAGAATGAAACAGCTATTTGTTTCTTAACACATCTTCACTTTTTAATTTTTTTAAGATTTATGTTAATGTAATAACTATATTTAAGTTTGTTTAAATTCATCTATCCAGATTCAGAAAAGTAATAAACACTTTAGAAACTGTTACAATCAAATATAACTCACATCATAAATATTTATATCCAACATACATCAGAGTTTGTTCAAGGTACTGAATGTTATATTGTTCTTTATAAATTTGCTTGCAATATGATCTTACACAGGCAGATAAATGTATTAGTCTAGAATATATTCTAGGGATTTTTTTCCAGATTCTTTTCCTCATTAGGTAGTATTTCTGCAGACTATCCAACGGATGGCCTGCAGACAACGCTGATATTCTATATGCCTAGGGATTATGTGGTACAATGTACTATGTTTAAAGTATTAGCAGTATCAGCACAGGGAGAGTTGAAAAACAGAGCAATCCCAAAATCAGTAGGTCCAAACCATTATTATTTCACTTTTCTTATTGGACAAGTTTCCTTCAAGTCAAGCTTGACTTCTGTCATTTCATGGACGCTTCCTTTAGTTTTCTTGAAAGGAGTTTTCCATTGTGGTTGTGTACCCCCCCCCCCCCCCGCAACTTCTTAATGTAGGTGATGGCCTTGGTAGTCTATAGTACTCTAAGTGGGTCTGACATTGCTTAATATCTGAGTCCCAAAAATGATCAGCTAGGGGCTGCCAAGGCTCTTGATATATACATATTTAATTTCCAGCCAAAGTTATTATGGAAAATGATATCTGGAAGGTCCCAGAAAACAAATCAAAATAGAAAAGGGATAGCTTATCAGCAAATAGAAAACAACATATGCTAAAGGCACAATGCAAAAAAGTCAAGATTCCACATTACCTTAGATTACCAGACTCAGTGGGGAGAGGGGGTGTCCATTACTCCTGAACGTCTGTTAAATTACAAATTATGTCATTTGTGGTAATGTATATAATCTGGGTTAATTATGTCATTACACAAATGACCTGACATTGCGAATGATGTAAAATTAACTGCCAGGTCAGGAGTGTTTGGAATGTAATAGATTTGTTATCTTGGTAAATCTGGTTTGTTGCATTAAACCAGGACCTTAAATTGAGGACTCAACTGTTATTGTAAGGGTTTAAGTATTGCTTTTCTGAAATTAAGTGGCTGGACAACTAAGGCAAAAGTTCGATATAAATTAATGTGTGATACAGAGATTGCACACATTAATTAGCAGTGTTCCTTTAGATTTGTAGATTTGAAGTTCAAGTAAGCATTTGTTGCGTGCAGATTCAGCCTAAATACTTTCTCTTTATTGATCTTCCCTGCATAAATTGTAAGTAATGTTTCTTTTGTTTCTGTGAACTACCTTGTCAATTTCTGCTCCTATGTTTCTTCTCAATTTTTAAAAATCTAATTATAAAAAAACAGAAGCAAAAGAAAAGGAAATAGGTAAGGAAGGATTCCAGTTTCCTAGAGGAACAGCAAATGACAGTGGGAAATGCACTGAGGGAAAATTTAAGAAGAAATTAATTTCCAAACTAGGATCAAAAGAATAAATGGATGAAGGTGAATCTACAGAAAGATTTTATTTCAAGAGAGGGGAATCCTGAAAAGTTTTAACATTTCACTGCAATTGCATTTTTCTTCCAAATATCACCACACCAAATTTGAAAGGGTAGAAAAGGGGGAATGCAATTTATATGTTCTGAAACCACTAAAATAGTGGGTTAGAAAGGCTATTGGGTTGATAATAGCATGCTGCATACTCAACCAATTGCAATTCCCAGAAGTCCCTACTGTTGAGACTGCAAGTGTCTCCAAGTGGTATAGCCATTATGGCCTTGATTATGTTGCCAATATTAAACAATTATAACTCTCAGTGCCAACTTTGACAGAATAACGTTCAGAGAGATTTTGTTACTCTGTTGGGTTTTGATGTACCTTCTTTTTTATACCTCTGTTATTACCTTTTTGGGGAAATTTGTTCTTGAGCTGTTCTCTATCTCATATCCACTGGCAGGGAAATTTGGACTTAAACAATAATTAACAAAATATTATCTTCAGGGGTGGTGGTGGTGGTGGTAAAACCAAATAGGAAATTGTTTTCCTACTAAGGAAAGGTATATAAATTATTATCCACCCCTATCTCAATGGTTCTGGCTGAACACGGATACTGGCAAACTGAAATTAATTTTTTTTTACCACCGATACTAAATCCTGATTTTTTTTGATCAGGCTGTGCAATACTTCAGATTCAGAAGTGCTTTGGCACATGTAGGACAGCATACATAGCATCCATCTTCTACACATTAAAGCTACTACATCTGGTTCTACGTTAATGTGGTTGCTTTAGGAGGTTTTCAGTGTAGCTGTGCAACCATGAAACAACAGTACAATCCTGAATCTATTTTAATGAGTTGCAGTTAAATATGAATGCAGACAGGTGCTGCATTCATATTTAAAAGCAGCTCTTCTGAATCAAATCTGAAATATTGCACAACCCTATTAATTAGGTCTTTAACTGCTTGGAAAGTAGTGTATGTGATCATAATTCTTTTAACTATTTAAGATTAGGTACACTTTTAAAAGAGAACTCTTGAGCTCAGCAGTCATACACAGATCAATAATGTGGGAGAAATTCCATGAAAAATAATTGATACCGGTAGTTTCTCAGACATAAGATTTATCATTAGTGGAAGCCACTGGAAGTGTGCATAAAATATATATTCATGAAATACTGTGAATTCCCAGAAACATTTGGCTAACCAATATGGAAAACATGGTAGTCCAGACAGATACTGCATCTGATCCATGAAGGTTCATATTTTTAGTAAAGAAATAAATACACCAAAAAAAGCATTCTCAGTTCCTTAAGTATACATTTTACAAGACCATTTGGTAGCTGCAGATTGTCTGGTAGGGATATACAAAGTGTTTGATTCAAACTGTTGTGACCTTAAATCACCCTACTTTGAGCTAACTGCAATCTGCCTCATTCTTACTGCCAGCATTTTAGAAGCTTTAAAATAGACCTACTTCAGGCAGAAAGCACTTCTGAAATGTACATGGAACAAGTGTTTCAAACTGAAAAAGAAGGGGTTTTGAGCCTGAAACAGGTGAAATATTTTTTCCCTTTAATGTATGTCCTCAACTTCAAGGATTTGTTTTCTACTGCATTCTCCTTTATTAGCAAAATCATGAATGCATGGGGTAATACAGGTTCTGTTTTTGAGCCAGCTTCTCACAGGACCTGAGATTGTTTAGGGATGAAAGAGGGTAACTGGATTAGAACTGCCCCATGGATCTTACTGCTCCATGTCCACCACCTTACTGGTTCTCAACATTTTTTAATGTGTGGACCTTTCTCTCTTTTATTTAAATATAGCAGAAAACTGGTGGGTAACAGAAAAACAAACTACTGCTAATACATATAGGTAGTCCTCGATTTACAACAATTCATTTAGTGACTGTTCAAAGTTGCAATGGCACTGAAAAATATGATCATGACCATTTTTCAGTTACGACATTTACAACATACCTATGGTCATGTGTTCAAAATTCAGATACTTGGCAGCTTGTTCATATTTATGACCATTACTGTACCCCAAGGTCATGTGATCATATTTTGCAACCTTCTCACAAGCAAAGTCAATGGGGAAGCCAGATTCACTTAACAACCAGGCTACTTACTTATCAATTGCAGTGATTTACTTAAGTATGGCAAGAAAGGTCATAAAATGGGGCAAAACTCACTTAATAAATTTTCACTTAACAACATAAATTTTGGGCTCTATTGTTGTCATAATTTCAAGGACTACCTGTATTCAGTTTTCCTTCTTAACCACATCAATTTTCAACTCAATATTTTTTTAAATAATTTTAAAAATAATATTATTTAGTTAAATGATCTCATTAATCAAATGGAATGGGATCCTTTAAGATCCACGTGACCATTTGAAAATACTATACATTTGGATGGGAAGTACAACCAGTAGAATTGACAAACCACTAAATCTGGTCACCATATAGGAAATCATCATACAGTAATATGCAATACTATAACATTACTTCATATCTTAAAAAACTAAAACATGATTCATTATGTTTATGACAATTAATTAAATGACATATATTTCTCAAAAATTACCTTGCATAAAAATCTCTTGCACTTTTTGTTCCTTCACCCAGATTTTTACTTCCTCTTGAAGCTGTGGATTATCCCTGAGAACTGGGTTTAAACTGTCTATATCATCCTAAAGAAAATAGAGAAACAACATGTTACGTCTAGTAAACATTTATTATTCTATTATTGGATACAAATACTGTAACCTGAAAAAAATCAGACAGATGACAGAAAATGTCCTTACTGTGTCCCAAGATTTTGCTGAACATTTTAGAATATAGAAACTCTAAAAACATGAAGTGAATATAAAAATGAATTTGGCTTTTATTTATAATGCCTTGTTTAATGATTAGAAGATAAGTAATCTATGAAAAAGACCTACATTAATATATATTCTATCAAATACCACTAATTTGATATTTATCGATTCAACTCCTTTCTGTGTAATGGCCCATTAAGTATTTCCCTTGTCACAATTGTGATCTTATTACATTCACCCCAAAATGAAAGTCCGAGCATGCATTCTCAATGTCACACCATTTACTAACATCTAGTGTGTTATCATGGTGAACTGAAGTTCTTCTAGAATAGAAGAACACATTTGAGGCCGAAAACAATGCTTGAGTGTGGGATTCAAAAATCTCTCTGCATTAAGGAGACATTACAAGATTACCCACATGTACTCCACAAAGCTGGGTTTTTTAAAGGAAAAAGCAGGAACTGCATTTTTTTGTAGTCAGCTTGTGATAAATTGGGAGTCATGGGAAGTTGAAAAAAATCTTGCTTTAAAGCAGGGGTATCAAATTCAATTTCATTGAGAGCCACATCAGGGCTGCGGTTGACCTCGGGGGGCTGATCAGACATGGCCGACTGGGCGGGCATGGCCAGCTTGATGTCATTCACTGGGCATGACTGACTGGTTGGGTGTGGCTAGCTTGATGCCACTCCCCAAACTGCTGGCATGTTTCCTCTTTGCATGGGGTAGACGGGGCTGAAGTGATGCGGGCCAGCCCCTTCCATTTTCCAGGATGGCCCTGCGGGCCGGATCTGGCCTGCAGGCCTTGAGTTTGACACCTCTGCTTTAAAGATGTAAAATAGAAAAGTAAAGAGAGGGAGATTTACTCCATTTCATTAGCTACTTTTTATAAATTAGGCTTTATTATTTAATAATTTCTTCATTTATTTCCTGGCAGGGCTTATAAACTATATGTAATCATCTTATACAACTACTTAACATGTAACTGGGGTTAAAATAATACAAATCAAATTTATAAACCAAATTGTATATAAAACTGGCAGGCATATTCAGAAGAATAAATTCCTCCTCAAGCAGGATAGACAGAAGGGTAGAGATACAGTATATGTTTGGGTGAGCAAGCCTCCTTATTTAACAATGTTGAAATATTAATTTGTCAGGATTTTTTAATCTACAGTTGGATTTGGATTTTACTCTGTATTTATAAATCTGTTCATGCTCATTTGCATTTTCCCTGAGCTACTATCTTCAGTTAATGGATCTGGGGTTCCAGCAAAAAATAAAACTCATAAGGTTGGTGTGAAGAATGGAGACTTGCAGATATGAATTAAAACAGAAATGGGAATGGCTAACTCATCACACTTCATTTAGCCTTCAATGAATAAGAAGCCTGCTTTCAATCTCTTTTTTAAAGACACTTTATTAACATTCTCTAGTTTGTTTTCTTTCTGTTAAGTTTCAAATGGAACATATCTTCTAGGCCAGAGGTCTCAGTCGTGAGAAAATTTTGGTGGTCCGCAGAGAGATGATAGAGAAAGAGAGATGAGAGAGGGAGGGAGAAAGAGAGATGAAAGAGGGAGACAGAGAGACAAGGGGAGAGAGAGAGATGAGAGCAAGATAGAGATGAGCGAGAGAAAAAGAGAGAGAGATACAGAGAGAGAGATGAGAGTGAGAGAGATGAGAGACAGAGATACAAAGAAAGATGAGAGATACACACACAGAGAAAGAGAGTGGGGGGGGGGAGAGAGATGACAGATCCCTAGATTTTGTTTTCTGTAGGAAACG
>JAOYMU010000049.1:11580284-11591810 GCA_025802295.1 Psammodynastes pulverulentus
AGAAGGCCAAAGCAATTTTTCCTGAGAGGATCTTATTGTGACATACTGTCTTAATTGGCACACATAATCCTTTAGAATATTCAGGTGAGAAGCATGCAGTCACAGTAGCATTTGAATTGAGCTTGGAAACCAACTAATAACCAATGCAGGGCCTATAAAATGGTTGCCATATGTCCAAAGTAATAATCACCAGTTAATTATGTGGCTACTGCACTGCGGATGAATTCTATCTTCAAATCCATTTCTTTGCAGGCAGTGCTATTCCACCAAAATAACAAGGAACAAGCAGCAAATTCACCTTGCCAGGGTTTCAGTTTCAATTTGTTTTTCCCATTCCGACCCTCAAAGCCTATCAGCTCTTCAAGGTAGATGAGAAAGGACGTTGGACTTACCTGTGAACGTCTGTTCTCCGGGAGTTGAAGGGAGAATCCAGAGTGGGTACTCTTCAGTATCATATCTCTAGGACTGATTTCTGAGGAAACGCCCTCCCTGCTAACGTTTCCCAGTTCTGACACGAAGACGAAATCCAAGCAGGCGTCACATGACAACCTATCTAGACCTCACCCCAAAAGCCAGCACCGCCAAGACCTAGAGTGGGGCTGCATTCTCCTTTCAACTCCCAGACAACAGACGTTCACAGGTAAGATCAACGTCCTTTCTCCCTTGAGTCGAGGGGAGAATCCAGAGTGCAACATACCAAAGTTTGGCAGTCCTACAGGCGGCAGCTGGTGTGGCTTTGAGAATCGTCATCCCCACGGACTCGTTGGAGAACATGACGACCAAATGATACCTCCGCAGAAGCGAAAGCGTCCAACCTATAATGGCGGATAAATGGAGATGGGGACATCCACGCTGCTGCCCTAAAAATATTCTCCACTGAGGCCTGAGTGGCCCAGGCTGCCGAAATGGCTGCAGTTCTGGTAGAATGTGCAGTTATCCTTCTTGGAATAGGCATAGCTTGGGAGCGATAAGCCTGGGATATACAGGCCCTCAGCCAACGACACACCATGGCAGGGGACACCTTGTGCCCCAGAGCTGATGGCTGAAAAGAAACGAAGAGAGCCTCCGTTCTCCTAAAAGGAGCAGTGTGCTTAATGTATATCCTAAGGGCCTGTCTCACATCCAAAGTATGCCACCTTTTTTTCTAGTGGATGTGAAACTCCAAGACAAAAATCTGGCAAAACCATCTCCTGCGATCTCTGGAACAAGGAGTTGATCTTTGGTAAGAAGGCTGGGTCCAAGAGAAGCACTACTCTGTCAGTATGAAATATACATAAATGCTTTCTGACTGACAATGGCGCCAGCTTTGAAATCCTTCTGTCTGACGTGAGAGCCACCAAGAATGCTACCTTGCAAGATAAAAGCCTAAGGCTGATCTCACGTAATGGTTCGAACAGGGTTAACGTGAGAGTCTGTAAAACCTTTGACAGATCGGGGAGGGGGGGTATCTGTGACCACCGGAGGTCTTAGATTCGTTGCCCCTCTAAGGTCCGTATTCTCAGATGCTGTGAGAGAGATCTACCTTTCCCGACCGACAGTACCGACGCCAAGGCAGCTACCTGCCTTCTTAAGGTAGTGGGGGACAATCCCTTGTCCAAACCTTCTTGCAAGAACTCTAAGATCTGAGGCATTGAAGCCGAAGAAGGGTCTATCCGTTTGCTGGAGCACCATCTGCAAAATACTGACCAAGTAGCATTATACAGTCTGGTCATAGACGGGCGCCTGGCTGCCTGAATGGTATTTATGACTCTGGCGGAAAACCTCTCCTTCCTCAGAAGTCTCTGCTCACATGCCAAACGGTCAAGTGGAGCCACTGAGGTTCTGTGTGATCTATGGGACCTTGGCTGAGGGCGATTTTGTCTGGTGAAATCCACCACGGTCTGGAGATTGAGACTCACTAGATCTGCAAACCAAGGCCGGCGAGGCCAATGGGGGGCAAACAGTCACAGCTCTGCCCTTTCTGACAACAGCTTCCTGATGGCCTTTGGAATTAGTGGAAGGGGGGAAGCATACAGGAGGCCCTTGGGCCACTGGCAGCAGAGTGCATCCATTCCTTCTGCCCCTGGATTGGGAAATCTTGAGAAGAACCTCGGGAGCTGTACATTTGCTGCTGTTGCGAACAGGTCTACCAGTGGTACTCCGAACCTCTGAGTCATCTCCCAAAATAAACTGGGTCAGAGGTGCCACTCGGATTGGTCTATTAACACTCTGCTCAACCAGTTCGCTTGAACATTTGCGACGCCTGAGATGTGCTCCCCTTTTAGTGATAGCATGTCTCTGTGCCCAGAGGCATAGTCTCTCTGCTTCCAGCATCAGGTCCCTGGATCTGGTGCCCCGTCTGTTGACATGTGCCTTGGTGGCCACATTGTCTGTGAGGAGCAGGACATGTCTGCCTGCTATTTGTTGATGGAAGCTGAGGAGGGCAAGGCAGACCGCTTGTAGCTCCAGCTAATTTATATTGTGAGCCTCCTCCTCCCGATTCCAGAGGTCCTGATGAACTTCTCAGGTGAAATTCTCTCCTGCAGCTGTCTCATCCAGCGTTAAGGAAGTCCTTGTAAAGTAGAAGTCTGTGGTAGATGCTCTGATGGCCCAGGCATTGTCTGGTATGCCCTGCGAAGAGACATCCTTCTCCCTACGCACCTCTGCTTTCAACGCCTCTTCTGGGTCTGGTGATAGGACCGAGGAAGAGGTTAAAGCCGTCAAACTTTGGAACTTGAATGGTTTCCAGTAGTTTCGGCTCCACATTGTAAAATGCTGTCTCTGAATTGTTAGGCCAGGTGTAGACCCTGGGTGTGGCCCATTGCCTCTTAATGACGTCCAGAAACATTCTGGGCACTGGCACTAATATCTGCTTGGGAAGTTTGTTCTGTAAATAAAAAATCTTCCTGCTCCTCTTCACCACCCTCAGGTGGGGGAACTGCCACTACCCTTTTAAGGTGGGTGGTACTTCTGGCCTTAGCCAGTAGAATCTTAAATAAGGAGGGGTGAAAAAGACCCCTGAAAGCTGGTCCAGCAGGGGGATCCACTTCCTCCTCTGAAAAATCCTTAACCATTTGTAAGTCAGCTTCGGACACGCTTGTCAGGGTGCAACCAGGGGGGGGTAGGGGATCTACCCCTTTGGTAAGGAGTGTATTTATCTATGGCTTGTCCATAATCTGTGTAGTCTAAACACTCCACCTCTTTCCTTGTTACTAGTGGGAGATTTCTTTCCTCCGATACTTCCTGTCTGATGGCTTGTCAAAGCCAAGCCTTAATCTGAGGGGGAATTTCAAAATCATTCTCTCCTTCTGAGCGGAGCCCGCCGCAGTAGAAGTAAAGGTGGCCTCCGGCGTTTGCCTGCCACTTCTAGGAGGTGAGGACACATCCTGAACCAGCCACTGTTTTTCCTGGTCCCTTGGTAGGTCTTCAGTTGACCATTGCTCAGGATGAGGCCTCTTAGGCCTATCCTCCTGATTTTGTTCCTGGATATGTGCCACTTTGGGGCTGTCCACCTTAGTGGCTTCAGCCCTGTCCTTATTTGAAGATCCCTCCTGGGCCTTATCAAACTGCTTTGTTAGTGCTTTATCGCATCTACTTGCAGCTTTCTCATCAGCCTTACTAGGCCTCTTGGGATCCAGGGCCTTAGATTTAATCTTTGCAGCTGCCTCCAGACCCGCTGATCTGGGCTTAGCTGCTGACTTCCCAGCCCTTTCCTTAAGCTGAGGGGACCACACTCTTTGAGCTGCAGTTTTATTCTTATCCTCCATCTTTATTATTGACTTGAGGCTAACAACAGCCTGACCCAACTGGAATAGGTTTTCCTAAGGGTCTGCAGTAAGGCCTCACTGGATGCCAATCGTGGCCTTGCTGTGTTCTGTAAGTTACACTCAAAATGGCCGCTGCTTAATAAAAGTGCCGCTGTATAGCAGTCTTACACGACTCACTGCTGCCATGGTTCCCACTGCTTAGGCAACTCTAACAAGAATGGTGGGTTTCTAATCGTTTGAGGGTAGGCTGCTGCCCTTCCCCTCTTTTATTCCATCCGCTGCGTCCCAGGCAGACCTACGTGTTTTGCTGCTACAGCGGCTGTTGCAAAGGGGCATTGGTTTACCTGATATGCTCCTTCTCTGTGTGGGTAATGGGATCCACCAGGAAGCGTGGGTTGACTCTCTATTCTTAGCTCTAGACAGAGTGTGAAACTGAGGACACACCTCCTTGTCAATCTTCCCCAGTTTCGGCAATGTCGTTGTGAAGGTTGTGTAATCAAATCCAGCCAGTACTCAGTTGCACCCTGGACCAGCCGGCCTCATGGTGGGCCTGGATCCCATCACCCACACAGAGAAGGAGAATATCAGGTAAACCAATGCCCCTTCTCCAGTGTGAGGCGATGGGATCCAGGAAGCGTGGGACATACCCAAGCTTATTGCGATGACGGGTGGGCCCCCAACTGGTCCAGGCCTCCTCGATCCATCACGACACTCTGCAGAACCCTACGACCAAAGGCTGCGTCCGCTGAGGCTAAGGAGTCCAGCCAATAAGGAGTCGGAGAAGCCCAGGTCGCCGCTCAACCTATCTCCTCTACTGATGCCTGTGTAGCCCATGCCGCCATAGTGGCCGCACTCCTTGTAGAATGAGATGTAATTCCTTCTGGTCTGGGCAAGGCCTGACTGTCATAAGCTTTGGCTATCACCGCTCGAAGCCATCGTCCAATCTTAGAAGGAGTAACTCGTTGCCCCACTGAAGGCCCCTGGAAGGCCACAAAGAGAACTTCCGTCCTTCTGAAGTCCGCCGTCTGTTTTAGGTAATGCACAGAGCACGGCAGACATCCAATTTGTGCCACAGTCTCTCCCTTTGGTGAGAAGGGTCTGGGCAAAAGTTAGGTAGGATCACTTCTTGAGTCCTATGAAACAAGGTGTTCACCTTCAGAATGAAGGTAGGATCCAATCTTAGGACCACCCTGTCCTGATGGAAGATACACAAATCTTGTCTCATGGATAGAGCCGCCAATTCCGAAATTCATCTGGTCGATGTAATTGCCACTAAGAATATCACTTTGTGGGTCAACAGCTGCAAGGAGACCATCCTCAGCGGTTCGAATGGAGGAAGGACACTGCCTGAAGCACCAAAGATAGGTCCCAAGTGGGATTCCTGTGAATAGCTGGTGGTCTCAAATTGGTAGCTCCACGGAGAAATCTCCTAATGATGGGCAATCGGGCCAGGGACTCTGCCCCCTCATAAGCAAGGACTGATGCCAAAGCTGCTACTTGTCTTCTGAAGGTGTTGGGAGAGAGACCCCTGACCAAGCCCTCTTGCAGAGAACTGAGTAGTTGTGCCACCGACAAACTCCTACAGTCATGGCCAGTCCTCCTGCACCAATCACAAAAGGCCTTCAAGATAGCATTGTATATCCGGTTCGTGGAAGGTCGTCTGGCTGCTAAAATGGTTTCAATCACACCTTCTGAAAAACATTCTTCCATCAGTAAGCTGCGCTCAACAGCCAGCCTGTCAGTTGCAACCACTGGGGATCGGGGTGCTTGACTGGTCCCTGGCTGAGCACTATGCTCTCTCTCGGTATCCTCCATGGCCTGGCAACCGAAAGGCTGAGAAGGTCTGCAAACCAAGGTCGTCTGGGCCAATACGGTGCCACCAATAGCACCATCGCCTTCTGCTCCAGCAGCTTCCTGAGAACTGCTGGCAACAATGGGATTGGGGGAAAGGCATAGAGAAGATCCCGGGGCCACTCATTCTGCTTGTGGAATTGCTCCCCCCTGAGCTTTGAAACAGAAGGAGAAGCTGCTGTGGCCATCTTAACAGCCCAGGCCGCCGCCTGATGAGCCTTACGGAGCGTTAATTCCACTCGTCTGTCTGGTTTTAGCACGTCCTCAGAATCCGACAAAGTGGCCGACGGGGTAGCAAGTGCCACACTGGCTCATCTACTTCGGGTGTGCATAAAATGACCGAAAGCTCAGGGGAAACATTGAAATATTTCTTATCAAATGCAGTGGGATTTGCATAAGATCCTGGTATCTCTGTTTTTTGATGACTTGAAGAAATAGCTTGGAAGCCGGAATGGAATCAGATTCCTCTGTGGATTCTGAGAACAGAACATCAGAAGGGTTCCCAGGAGCCACAGAAGTTCCCGGAGTCGGGTCCATCCCCAAACCCGTAACCCCTTTGGCCTTACACAATAAGGCTTTAAACATATGAGTCTTAAATAAGCCTTTAAACACAGGCTGTTCTGTCTGAAGGCCTTCTTCCTCTGATAACTCCCTGTCAATCTGACCTTCTTCTTCTTCTTCTTCCTCATGGGAAGAGGAAGCTCCGACCCCCCTGAGGAAAGCACAGCAGTCGAATTGCTCCATTATACCCAAGATATGCCCAAATTATATTCTGGGAGGGTAATTACCCCCAGTTTTAGAATTAAGAATCACTGTTCTAAAAGGTTGCTTCCTTTCAAAAAACAACTGAGGATAGGATTATGCATTGTCTTTCATCTCAGAGCCTGGTGGCTCCAGCTCCCTTTCTTTCATTTTCCTGATCCTACAATTACAGCTTGAACCAATACTATCTTCTGTGATCTAACTGCTGGCTCCAAAACAAAAAATTACTGAAGTCCATTTACATTCCTATAGTATTCATTTTTGCTTTATTAAGCCAGTTTATATACAAAATGGGTGTTGGTCTTACCTCAACGCTACTTCACCTTGAGGTTGTGTAGAGTGTCCAGAATGGGTAGACCTTGTCTCGATTGGTTAGACTAAGTCTGCCAAAGCTATTTAATCTGGCCTCCTCTGTGTGTCTCTGCAAAGATAAGAAACCTTTCCAAGTGATGGACCAGACCCGTTCAGGGTGGGGCTGAACTCTACACACAACCCCAAGGAGAAACAGCGTTCAAATAAGACCAAAATCCATTCTCCCTCGAGTTGCTGCGAGAGTCCAGGATGGGACATACCAAAGCTGGATTGTCCATGGGAGGGTCTTAGTCTCGTCCCGGTTTCAAATGCACTCTGTGGAGGACTCTTCTGCCAAATGCAGCATCAGCTGATGCAAATGCATCCAAATGGTAATGTTTGATGAACGGTGAAGGCATGACCCAAGTGGCAACAAGACAGACTTCTTCAAACAATGCTTTAGTAGCCCAAGCCGTCGGACTAGCAGCACTCCTTGTTGAGTGGGCTGTCAGATTACGAGGCAACGGAAGAGCTCTTATCTCGTACGATTTAGTGATGCAAGCTCTGATCCATCTGCTCAGGGTTGATGGCATGACTTTGTTGCCTAGGGTAGATGGTTGGAAGGAAATGAACAATGCCTCAATCCGTCTCTGTTCTGACCTACACTTCCTGAGACATTACCAAAACTCAAATAAGTCCAAAAACCACTTTATTTTCACAAGTGTGAATTATATTCATTCACAGCCTTTAATAAGTACAAACAGTGCAGAAATAAGTCAACAGCAGTCTGCCACAGTCCTTCAAGAACAAACTTTATCTTACTTGAATGACTGCCAATGACCTAAGTGCCAATTAGCTTGTGCAAAACCAACCAGAGTCCCAACAACACACATACAGCTTCAGAGTGCAAACTGAACCAAATAAACAATGTTGCTTCTTGCAAAGGTTTCTGTGCCCTTGCTCCTTCTTTTATGTCTTATGGGAGGGGCCAATCATCTTCGAGCCTTATTCCCGAGTCGCCCTTTCAATCCAACTATTCTTGCCTTCTGGCAGCTTTGCCCATGCGCGTACTGGTAACAGGGGGAGCCTGTTCCTCTACCTCACTTATGTCATAGTCTGAAGGCTCCAGAGTCCACACATAACTCCTAGATGGCTCTGGTCCCATCTCTGTGTTGGATGCAGAGCCCTCACCTTCCTCAGCCTCCCCAATCTCTTCGCTGTCAGACTCTGCTGCCAGCTCCGCAGGCTGCCGGCGGACCAAAATAGTCTGAAGCCTGAAGTACGCTTCAAGTAAATCTTCAGTGCTGTTCTTACATCTAAGGTATGCCACAATCTCTCAAGCAGGTGAGACCTCTGATAAGGTAGGAGGAACCACTGCAGTGTCCTGGAATACAGACCTGGAAATATGGTGAAGGCCTGAAATCCTGTCTTCTAGTGATTGAAGGTAGGGTTTTTCTTTTCTCTCTGGATTCTACATCTCCCAAGAAGGGGGCTGAAGCCAGCTTCCACTTTCTCATGGGATCTGCCTGCCAAGGTTTAAGCCAAAGCATGCACCTCACCATAACGGAAGAGCCTATGGACTTGGTAGAAAATCTGGCCGCAGTGAGTGTTGCATCGGCTGAAAACTCGCCGCTACCACCAATTTGTTAACATCTTGGTGGGCCCTCACATCCTCAACTAGTGGAAGTCCTGATGTGTCCTCTGGAGGGACTGCTCTATTCATTCATCATCAGCTTTGAGCGCTTCCTCTGGTTTGGTGGCTAAGGCAGAAGTTGAGGCCAATGCTGCTACCGGCCCATCTACAACTTGTAGTGATTTAGTCAGTTCAGTCCCCATGTTGAAGAACCTACTTTCATTTGAAGTAGGATTGGGACCCAAACCAGGAGCAATTGTTTTTGAATGACACTTAAAAATAACTTTGGAGAAGGAACCACCTCCATTTGTGTGGTAGGTTCTGTAAAAAGAGAGTCTGCTTGGACAGGTATGCTCTTAGACAATTCCATTAATCCCACTTCAGGCTCTAACTGGGCCATCTTCTTTGCCTTAAATAATAAGGACTTGAAAAGCGAAGGCCAAAAAAGGCCTGTAAATGCCAGTTGATCCAGTAAAAGGCCCTCGTCTTCCGAGAGATCTAACTCTCTGCTTTCTTCCTCTTCAGGGAGAGAGGCTTGACTGTGTACCGATGGAGTACCGGACCTGTATTCCTTGGAAACTGGCCGGAGATCAGAAATCTGGTGGTGCTCCTGCTCAGCCCTCTGAGAAACTACCGATGCCGCAAAGAATTGACCTCTGTACCTTTGCATCTCATCAGCTATTTCTTCTTTAATGGCATCCCTTATCATTGCTCAGATGTGTGAAGGCAGCCCCCTCTCTTGGGCTCCCTCTTGGCGAAGACCTGCGGCTGTGGGGATGCATGTTGTTTTTATCCCCGGTCTAGGCCTAGTGATGGGTTGAATCTCATTATCAGTAGGAAATCCTGAATCTGAAGGTCCAGGGCAATCTCTGTTTTCCACTTGTTGCTGAGAAATTAGCTCAGCAGGGCCTTCTGGTGACAAGGACTTGGTATGAGTCCTGGTTGCTGGTATAGATTCTGGTTGCCTAGATACCTTACCAGTCTGAATGAGATTGGATGAGTCATCCGAGAGGAGTGACTGTCAACTCTGCCTCTCCTCAGTCTTCTGATTTCTGGCAATCAGCCCTTCTGGAGCTGCATGGCGTCCTTCTCTGAGGCCTTTTTAGAAGTAGAGGCTATAGTTTTGGATGAAGAGGCCTTGACTGAGAAGGATGAGGCTGAGGGCCTGGTATTTCGAGAAGCAGACCTTCCACAATGGGTCTCAGACAATAAAGGCCTTTAATGCAGTAAGGCCCCCAAAGGAACCACCTGCTTAATTTTCCCATTAAGTTGCTGGGGAGGCCTGAATATGCAGGGAAGATCACAGCACCTGCAATCAGCTTATAATCACTACAGAAGCCTGGCCTGAGAAAATCAGGCCTTGAGCCCTTTACTCTCTCCCCTGGTGCCTTCAGGGCCTTCAGCAGGGCTGCAATCATGCCCTTATGCTGGAATACAAGCCAATCAAGGGGTGCAAACACTCCCTTAACACTGACTAATCACACCTAGCCAGGTGTCTTCAGCAAGGGATGCAAACACGCCCTTAAAGCTGGAATAAATTGCCACTTTTTAGGCCTTCAGTGGGCTCATGCTAATGCGCTTCACACCAGAATATTTGCTTTTCTGATTCTCTGCAGGAGGCCTAGATTAGCTCTGGAACAACTCCCACTCAGTGGAGCCCTTTCCAGAGCCCGTAATTAGGGAATGCGTCCACTGGGCCACAACGAAATGCTGCCGACCTGTTGTTGCTGGGGAAGGTGAAATTGTGCTCCATGGCTGGGGCTCCCAGCGTTGGGCACTAAGGTGTGTGGTCAGGTGAACTCCTTATCGCTGCTGAACAGCTGAAGTTCGGCAATTGTGGTGATTAATGGTTTCAGCGTCTGGGGCTGCCGCCCCCAGCTTGGGGAACTCTGAATGGAGTCAGGGTAAAGCCCCTAGCTCTGCAATCCTTCCGGAGACTCAGATGGTCGAATTCAGCCTCTGGAGCAAATTCAACCACTGCAAAACTCTGTTTGCTCTGAGGTATGTTTTTTCCCCTTAAATGGCTGCTGGAGTAGGATGAGACACCACTGTTTCCTGAAAAGACTGAGTCGAAAGCTGGGAATCCAGCAGAGGAAGCGGGACTAAACAGCTTTGGCAGACTCAGACAAATCAATCAGGAGATGAGGTCTACCCATCTGGGACTCTCGCAGCAACTCAAGGGAGAATATTACTGTAAACACGTTCAAGAACCAAATGTGCCCTAAAATAATTAAATGCTTATCAGTGAGCTTACAGTCTTTCCAGTTTTCACTTTGAAAAAGTATTATTGTGTTAGCCAAAAAATTAATACAGCACTTCCAAAGTGTGATTTGTAGTCAAGGACCCATCCTTGTAAAAAAATGCAATTAATGTACAAATATTTGTTTGTTTTCGTCCTACCTGAGCTGCAAACTCAGCACTTTTGTCAGAAGAGAAAGAAGGAAGCTCTCCTCTGAATCCTTCACTCAAGAGTACTGGAGGCAGGGTTAGACCCATCCACTTTATGTATGGGTAAAATTACAAAAGATAGGTTGAAAATAATAACGAATCCCAATAATAATCAGTGCACTGGCACTCCACCTTCTCTCTGTACGCACATTGCTCCCTTCCTACAACCCTGTTTGGCTTATTTTAACTGAAGTTTTAAATTTAAGATTTTTATGTATTATTTTAATATTTTATTCTGTATTCTATTCAAAGTCTGTATGCCACTTAGAGTCACATTTGGCAGCATACAATTTCAATCATTTTTTAAAAAATGGAAAAATAGCAAAGTTTCTATAGAGATTTAACATTCAATTTCTTACTTTTTTAATGTTGGGCTTTGTGCTTTTACATACTTTTTCCATAACTTCTGTAAGCCCAATATTGTAGCAGTATCAAATGAAGCAGTCAAATTATATGCTTGCCATAAATTGATTGTATTTTCATAAAACTATTGAATGTCTTTATAGTGTCTGAAAAAAGATGGAATACCTAACTCCATTTGAAACACAGAATCCAAAATATCAATTCATCATCTCAGAATTACAGGGTTCTACCTGACCTTTTTGTCAAAAATGAGTTAAGAGTGTGACAAGGTTCTATCTACCATGACTTAAGTTTTTAACAACTTATTTGTAAAATTTCTAAATAGATTCGCCACAAATAGCAAAATTACAAGGTTCTATCTACACCAGGGATGTCCAAACTTGTCAACTTTAAGACTTGTGGACTTCAACTCCCAGAATTCCCCAGCCAGCA
>JAOYMU010000049.1:11656808-11672363 GCA_025802295.1 Psammodynastes pulverulentus
TTATTTCCCTACACATAGGGACTATTCAGAGGGCTGAAAAAAATGAATTATGACTGGTTGTCGCACTTATGACTGGTCATATTTATGACCTTGCACCTAGCCACACCCACCCAATCACATGACCACCTAGCTACGCCCACCCAGTCACATGGCCACCAAGCCACGGCCACAGAACCGGTAGTAAAAAAAATTGAATCCCACCACCAATCAAGAGTACTTCTGATTAGGAAAATGATGAATTACTGTTACATATTTTGGAAGCAGGATCATTAAGTTATTTATATTCAGATGTTTGCTGCTGTTTCAATTTCATAGTTTCAAATACCAATAGCTTCTCCCCAATGTTAAAGACAGAAAAATAGTAGTAATATAAAAAATTTGTCAGAGTGTGAACTATTTTGGAGAAGTCTGACACGATCTATTCTCCCTCCATATGCTTTTGAAAGGGCGATTTTACTGTCTCTGGAAATAAATCCGCTGAATCAGAATTAATTTGGGGAGTTCTTGGCATGGCAATCCGGGTAAAGCAGGCCTAGGCAAACCACCCTCAGAATACCTTAAACTACCTTTGGAGGGTTTGCTTTGTGAAGCATTTCTAGAATTGATGTTCCTAAGCAGGCTGTTCTTTTTCCTCCCAGTCCTATGCTGGGGTTTCTTTTCTCTTCTTGTTCTGAACATCTATCAATTTTATAGAAAAATAATTGATAATTATTTTTGAAATTGAAAAACAAGTGAAAGCCAGTTTCCCTGAGAAAACTGACACTTGGTTTGTCCAATCAGAAATTCTGGTAACTTCCTAGTAACTCTTGATAAAAGTACAGTATAGTGGTATATTTAGTCTGTTTTTTTTTTAATCTGTTATGTGCCTTTATAGGGATTTGAACGTGTTCCATTAGGAAATAAAAGCTCAGTTTCATCGTTTGAAGCTTCTTAGCTTGGGATCACTTTATAAAATGATTTGAGGGGCTGAGCACCAAGACTGATCCCATAGGGTAAAAGGCTGGAGGTTTCAATCTCCTAGAATAGTGTTTGTCAATCTTAGCTATTTTAAGGTGTGTGGACTTTAACTTCCAGAATTCTCCAATCCAGCCATGCTTAACCACAAATCTTAAAAGTAGCCAAAGTTGAGAAATACCATTCTAGCAGCTTTCTGAGTCTGTAGAGCACTCTGCCTCTTAACATACAGTTTGGTAATTCCTACTACCATCATTTACCTTCTAGGAAATGCCACTACCTGAATTCTTTCTGTTAACCCTACCACACGAATCTCCACAATCCATGGTCTTACAGCATTGGAAAATAAGAGAAAAAAAGTGATATAAATTGAAATAAATTCTAGAGTTGCACTTGTTAGGATAGTACAATGAAGTGTACACTAGGCAATTCTCTCCTTTGGATTGATCTCACAACCCATAAAGGACATTGTTTTTTAGAGCAATCTTTTGTTACTTTAAATAATCACATGTAAAATCTTCAAAATTGGAACTATACTTACGTTTCTACAAGAATCATGAAAGGACTCTCCCATAGAAACTTAAGAAAAAGTAGAAAATCAAGCATAAAACATAATGCAAAATAGACAAATCAGAGTTCACACTCTACGTTTGTTAACTTCTATTCTATTTCTCTAGAGGAGTGTTTCTCAACTATCAAAGTCCACCCACCTTAAAGCTGCCAAGGTTGAGAAATGCTGCTCAAGAAAATAAATGAGCCTTGGAAGAGCCAGTTCAATATACAGCCTGGGAAATGCGTCTCCGGGCAAATTCCACTTAAATCTAAGGGTGGAACAGAATCTTGGCTTTCTGTTTGCCTTCCTGCTTAAGACACCTTCTTGCTCTTTTTTTCCTGGAGCTTTTTCACAAGAACAAAAGTTTTATTCTTGAATAGGACAAGAATGGGGTGAATCTCTTCCTGCCTACTTGAGCAGGAGAAGATAACATTTAGGAAACACTTCTGTTAGAGATGTTTATGTGCAGAAGCTGCTGCCACTGTATCCCAAACTCAAGTTAGACTCAGAAGAGATCAGTCATCTGGTATAAGTGAACAAAACAGATTCAGACTCACCTATAAAAATCCCAAGTCATGTTTTTTGGAAAGGAGCAAGGAGCATGGATTACAGAGGTAAATAAGGTTGAGCAGATTCACAACCTTAACTGTCTCAGAGTAATTTTTGACACCAAAGAATAATAGAAAGTGTATCATAATTATTATTCTCAGGCAATTTTAGAATATTCTCCTATCATTAGATACGGTACTTCATTTTCACCAAGGATGCCATTAGTTCTTTTTGCTCTTTGAATCCCAAATAGTTCTGATCTTCCTTGGACTACATGTGAGAATATGTGCCATGAGGAAGACAATGGAAATGGTGCACATGATTTTTTTTGAGCGCTATTCTTGCTACTTGAAGATATAGCTAATGCCGCTCTCAGGGACTTCAGGCAGAAATGCCTAAACCGTGGTTATAGCCTAGAGAAGAGGTGTCAAACTCACTTCGTCACAGCAGCTTCATGTGACTTTTCCGCCCTTTGCTAAACTGGGCGTGGGCATGGCCAGCACGTGATGCATCCGGCCTGTGGGCCAGGAGTTTTACAGCCCTGCCCTAGAGGATAATAATCAGTTACTGACTGACCTAGCTCTTTCCCAATGGATCCTTGTATTGATGGTGGACCATTCTCCTAGCAAGGGGTATGCTGTGGAGTCCAGCCTCCCAGATGTATTCATTTTAACCCTTTGTTATGCAAAGGTCATCCTTTCTGAAAGTTGGTAATAATGAAGAAACAGCTGGAAGTCAGTAAGACGCCACATAACAGCAGAACCTGAATTTCAAGTAGGCCTTGGATGCTGGCCAAATATCTAACAACTTTCACCTTCCCCAGGTTGAGTAATGGCTTCTTTCAGATATGTCTTCATGGGTTACCATCAGCACTTCTCTTACGCAAATATTCTAAAACCTTCTGACTAAAGTTTTCCTTTCTGGCTCAAAGCAGATTGAAACTATTGACTATATCATAATATTGACTATATCATAATATCTACAAAGAAATATGGAAATTCAACTGTTAAGGTGAATAGACCTTTACTATCTGAAGGTCTTACTCTGATTCCAACTCTGGTATTACTAGCACAGTTCTAAGGTCTGTGTTGTTGCTGTTTCAATTGTCCTTGTTTTTGGCTTTATGTTTATATATGAATTATTGATTATAATAATAAAAGTCATAATGTATGTGCTATATTATTCCTTCCCTCTTCCTTCTCCCTCTCCCTTAAATAACTGTTAATCATATGAATGCCAAGAAATAATAGAAAAATCTGGCAGACCATAGGATATTGCTAATTTTTATTTAGGGACAGCACCACGATAAGGAAATTCTGAATATCAAACATGCACGATTGAAGTCTCAGAAAATTCTAAAGACAAAATGTTAAACTTTAAATATACAATGCAAAATACAAAATAATGTTATGCAGTAATTCTAGTTTTATATTTACCTATCTTGTCAAAGATAACCAATATCCACTCTCAGTCCTGTACTTCCCAAGAGATGGCTGGAGATACAGTCTGTTCTGAAGCTGGTGTGGAACGTGTCCCATTTTTTCACTCATGCCATCAATCTGCACCAAGAGCAGTGATGGGATTCAAATTTTTTTACTGCCGGTTCTGTGAGCGTGGGTTGGTGGGCATGGCAGGGGAAGGATACTGCAAAATCTCCATTCCCACCCCACTCCAGAGGGAAGGTTGCCACCGGTTCTCCGAACTACTCAACAGTTCCGCTACTGGTTCTCCAGAACTGGTCAGAACCTGCTGAATACCACCTCTGACCAAGAGCTTCTGCATTGGAGGCAAATTCCTTGTGTGTCTAATCACACTTTGCCAAATAAAGTATTGTATTCTGCCTATGAGAATGGTGAGGGAACTGAAAACCAAGTCCCATGGAAATTACTAAGGGATCAGGTATACCTAGCCTGAAGAACAGAAGACTAAGGAGAGAGATGACCAGACTTCAGATGTCTGACTATGGGTTGTTGTATAGAGAAGGAAGTGACTTTGTCCTTCGTTGCTTTTAAGAGAACCAAATGTCTGAAGTATTTCAGCAGATCCAGCCTTAAAAAGAGTTAGACTAGATGGTTTTTGAGGTATAAGAAACTCTTAAGATTTATAATTCTGTTAAATGTTTTAACTGACAACAGTGTAACAGCTGCCCTTTGTCTAAAATTGTCAGCAGAATTTGATTTGAACTACTTGGGTAGAAGGACTAGATAGAAAATTAAAAGATCTCTTATGTTTTTCTGATACTGTATGCTATTTCAGTTTGCATTGTTGTAAAATGCATAAAAATAAATAGCACCTACATATTTTAAGTTGTTAAAATGTAATTATTCCTTTTTCTAATCTGTAGAAACTAAAACGATTGTTTTACATTTTTCATTCTTAGGTGCGGTGGATGATGTATTGGATTGTGTTCGCTCTTTATACATTTACTGAAACATTAACTGACCTCTTGATCTCTTGGTAAGCTGTATATTTCCAAAGCATGATTATTTATTTATGTTTTTCATGTATCACCGTGTTCGTTGCTGGTTGTTGATTCTGTTGAGCTTTTTACTCTTTAGCTAGATTCTAGGGAAGGTGGGATAACAAGAATACTATTTATAAAGCATATCTGAAATATGTGAAAATTACCTAAAAATACTTCCCCTGAAACTTAGGTTAATTAGAAGGAATGTGCCTATTTCTTTGTATCATATAACCACATTATGAATTCTAACGTATATTTTACAGGTTTCCACTATATTATGAACTGAAGATTGCTTTTGTTATTTGGTTGCTGTCTCCATATACAAGAGGCGCAAGTTTAATATATCGGAAGTTTCTTCATCCTCTTCTTTCTTCAAAAGAAAGGGTAAGTCTTCTCCTGTTGTGGAGCAAATATTTATTTTTACATTTTAGAAAATAAATTTGCATTAAGTGGTAGTGGGGATGAAGAATGACATTACTATCTTGTGCTTTGTGCCAATATCAGATTAAATTAATACCCACACTACACATATTTTTCTTCTCAGGAGATTGATGAGTACATTGTGCAAGCCAAAGAACGTGGTTATGAAACAATGGTGAATTTTGGTAAACAAGGCTTAAACTTAGCTGCTACTGCTGCAGTGACTGCAGCTGTAAAGGTAAACAGTACTGCATGTTATGCATTTACTATGTAGCATAAAATAGATGAGTGGGGATGTGTGTTCAAAAAGGTATAAGGTGAAAAGCTGGATAACCTTTTCCTAACAGCATGTTCTAAAAAGTATGTTCTCTCAAACAAGAGTTGACTTTTTAAACAGTGAAGATGACTCTTTTTTCTCTCTTGTTGCTTTTCTTGGTGGTAAATCACATTCCACAGGATTTCTGACCTCTTTCTGCTGTTCTTCAATCAAGTTGAGGTAAATGTTCGTGGAAGTTTAAAGCATGAAACAGTGATCAGTATAGTTGACTGGGATATTAATACAATTCCCTAATGAATTCAAATTTGTAAGAAAAAAATTAAATTGATTAACTTGAATTTAACTGCTGATGCTTATGGCTGTCTGACAGTAGTAGACAGCCAAATTGGGCTTTTCACATGGATTCAGAAATGTTCCTAATTATCTGTAATTTGCCTAAAATACTAGGTGTCTCCATTTTTACATTCAGAATACTTATTGAATATAATGAGATCACAGTGACAAAATATTATAGAAAGGGAAGTTGCATTAGCATATGCTTTTACATAATTTTGAATGGAAAATACAATTTGTCCTACAAGTAAATTTGTATCTGATAGCAAAGTATATGCATTATACATTAGGGCTATCCTTTATCGTTTTTTGAAATAATTTTATCAAAGATTATAAATTGAAATAAAAACTAATATACTAATAAAATATAAAATAAAAAATAAAATGTGTAAAAAAGAAAAAAATAACTTCGTCTGAAGTATAAACAATTTTAGTAACTTATCACTCTCTTAAAATATAATTCTCTCTTTATCCCATATCTCATCTCTTAGCCAAAAACAAAATCCAAAATTTTTGTCATTCATTTCTTATCAGCAAAAGTCCAGAGATAATTATCTATTTTAATCTAAGATTACCCTTCATCATTGATGCACATAGAACGAAACTGGGGAGTGGGCTAATTGATCTAGGTGTCAGTAGAAGTTGCCAAGCAGTTTTTATAAAGTAGCAACGATTGCTTTAGTCAGTATAAAATGCAATATTTGTAAAAATGTAAGTAGTTTGTGATTATTGAGAACACCAGTGGAATATTCTCTGGCCACTCAAGTCCCCGAGATATAAGCTATAGCTGCTTATTCCTGGGAAGTCTCTTCTGAAAGTGAGGAAAGCAGTGGGAAATATGGACCTAGGTATGTAAATTGCATAATAAAACTTTCAGGTTTCCTGAAACTGCAATTTAGATGTCTGCTTTCCTTCAGATTATATTTCTTTAAATGCTAAAGTTAACATCTGATCAATGAAACCATGTTTTCCCCATAATATACTAACATTATTATTAGTTCTTCAGAGTTGTTTATTGTGAAGATACAAGTTTATACTAGTTGTCTGATAGCAATTTCTGCTAGAGGAGACAAGTAACTTGCTGAGCACGTTACCACCGCTTAAAAAAGAACCATGAACCAGGATTGTTTATGGCTTTAACAGGGCTATTGATAGAAGAAGCCAGATTCTAATGCTGATCAGATCATAAACAGCTTTGCAGTAGTTTAGCTTCTTTTAACGGTAGATGGAATTATTTCATCTTGTTGTTCATCTTATGTCAGATTTTCAGCAGAAATATCTCCGGAAAGATGCAAACGATTGAATCGTTTGTTTCAATTACATCCTTAAATTGAGCAGCAACTAAATTAAGAGACTCAGAGGACTTGGGCGAGTTGCAGATATACCATTAATTCGAACATTGTCTGGCTTTGCTTGTAGCTTAGTGTGTTTGTGTAAATTTAGCCAATTGTGTTATACTCAGTACTATGAGTAAACAAATCAAGGCTTAGTGTAGTGTGTAATATAGGTCACAAAGCACCTAATTGTTTAACCTTAAAGGACCTCCTAAAATAAACCTGAGTAGTCCATGACTTATTCCCATTGCTGTTTTGCAGTCACTGGGGCATTCAGTATACTAACAGCAGAAGTCTTCTGTTATTTATCTGCTGTTATTCATGTCATCATCTGAATCCCTTAAAGTCTTACAGATTAGAGCTGATAAAAACAACATGACTCCGACATTCTTGCGATTATAGATAAACCTAAGAGTTTCCTAAGGCAAGTATTCTAACTTTGCTAACCTGTGATCACTGCAGCCCTTTCCTGAATGTCTTGAATTTTAACTTCCTGAAATGAAGACAGGTTCCTTCTTCCAAATGATGTGGCTTGTTTATGGTTTCCAGTCGTGCTTTGCCTGCTGTGGAAACATTTCATTTCCTTTGCTTCAAACAATGTGACCTCCAGAGATTAGAGCTGTCAGAACAACTTCTCATCTTGCTTTCTTACAAAAGACTTTAAATGTGTGCACGTTTACCTAATAATTACAATTGCTAATATTAGCTTTTATTCTCAAGAACAAAGGTATGCCTTTGTGCTATGGATTAGAGCTGTGTTTAGATGACCACATACCTCTAATAAGTAGTTATTTGAATAGTTAGAAAAGTAAAAAAAAAATGACTCCACTCAGCCCCTTCACATCTAGAATTATGTTAAACCAAATTTCTTTTAGGCAGAATTGAGAGGATGGCTAATAGTATTAGTGTATAAATTAATGAAGGCAGGCTTTTAATATGGTGCTCGGACTTTACAGAATAGACATTGAAAGAGCCATAATTTGAATAAGGCTCAATTTACACACTAAATTATGGATTTAGTAGTTTAATTTAATTAATTTTGGAGGGTATATTGGAGGAAAAAAAATCAAACTTTTACATAGGAAAGAGACAAGGGCTGTGTAGGATAGGAAGGAAGCCAATTCAGTTCTGAATTATCCTACAGTTGTTTACAGTGATAAATATAGAAAGACTTACATAGAGTTTCAGATAAATTGTAACCTGCAAAAAAGCCTAGCTTAATATTGATGGGAATTGACATTTGCAAACAAGTTGTATTTTAAATTGCTTACAAAGACACAAGTGAGATCACGCAGGTACTCTATAAGCTGCCCAAGCCAGACTCAACGATAACAGGCATCTTCTTGGGACTAGGATAAATTTCCCAGTGCAATTTGAATTGAGCAATTATGCTAAACAAGTTCTTAATCTAACATTTGAAAAGTTTTGTCAATTGTATGCTAAAAGTAAGTAACTTTTATGGTTTGGTGCAGTGTATTTTGAATTGCTATTGCAAACTGATTAATATCCTGTTAGAAACCAAGTTTTTATTAAAGTCCAATACAGTCATATGAAAAAGTTATATTCCTATATAAGCCGACTCTCACATTTTTAACCAAAATGCCATGAAAAATGTGCCACTTGCAGATAAGCTGACCCATATTTTAACTGGAGATACGATGTCTATTTGTTCAGTGACCTTTCAAAGTTATAACGGTACTGAAAAAATGGACTTTGAGACCATTTCTTAAACTTAAGACTTTGGGTCATATGATAAAAATTTGGCGCTACTTGCATTTATGACCTGCTGCTGTACCTTTGGTGCTTGCCAGCCCACATTCCCTAGTCTCCGCCTGCCATAGTCGCTTGCCTGCCAGTGCTTCCTAGCTCATGCCACTACTCACAAAAGAAAACACAGTCAACATAGGTTCTCTACTTAAGCAAAGGCAGTGCTTCACTCCATAGAGAACATTGAACAATCAATACCACACTGTAGATAAATAAAAAGGCTCTGCCTCACAGAGGGTGTGGCTTGTTTTGTTTCCAAGATCATGATAGGTGTATTTGGGGGGGGGGGGCGCGGTGAAATGTGCTGTTCTCATTCAAGGCTTGATGGGTTGTTACTATTGGCTGTGTTTTCTTTGGCAGTTTCCTGTTCTTTTAAAAAATTTGGGATGTATTTTGGCACATTTATCTCATTTATTAATATGGTTGAAATGAAGATCAAATACCTGTATGTTAAAATGTGTTGAAAAAGTCAAGACAAAAATTTCAGTGAGGTACACTCTTTTTCATGTGACTGTATATTAGTTTGGACTGATGATTCCTTCCTCCCATTGAATGACATCTCATTTTTCCTCTTCAATACTACAGGGTCAAGGAGCAATAACAGAGAAATTGCGGAGTTTCAGTATGCATGACCTCACAGCAATACCAGATGATGAGCCAATAGGACAAAGGCACTATCAGACTTTGCCTGCTACCAAAAAGAAAAACAAGAGCTCGATTCCCAATGAACCCCTAGGTTGGTATATTATTAAGCTGGGCCAGTTCTGATTTTCTAGATTTTGTATGGATGACCCTCCATTGAAGTCAAATCCCCAGGGGCACTGTTTCCTCTCTTGAAACTTGGAATATTGACACTATGGGATTTGCTGCCAGTGTTTCAAAGAAAATTTTCTCAAAGGCTCTAGTAGGCCCTGCTTCTTACTGCCTACCTCCAAAAGCATCAGCTTGGAGTATAGGCATGGAATTGATACTATCGCTTCAAAGAGTTTTTCTAAATGAGTAATGTAACCATATACAAAGACACACACTGAGGTTCCTACCTCCATTCCTTCATGGATTCTTCCCATCTATTTAATTTACACAAACCAATTTTCCTTTCTCTTTGGCCAGACCATTTACTATCGCAGGTATGGATGAAAACAAGTGTTTTCTGGGTCTTTTTAGTGCTGCATTTACCTTCAGGCATATAGATTAGTTATTACGAGTGGTGGAGTGGCCTAGATTTGAAGCTCTCCCCTCACAATCAGGAGGCTGTGAGTTCGATCCTAGGTAACGGCAGGTGTTTCTCTCTCTGGGCACAATGGGTAAGTATCAGTTGTGAACTCTGCATTGGCGACAGGAAGGGCATCTGGCCAGTAAACACTCAGCTCCATTCAGTTGCCCCAACTCCACCCTGATGCAAGGGATTACAGGGTCATTAAAAGAAAAAAAATATAGAGAGATCAGTTACAAATTTTATACAGCTATCATTTTGGAGGGAGGAAATTGCTTCATTTTCTTAAACATTTTAAAGCCTTAAATATTAAGCTTTAAGCATTTGAACGTTCTTTTTTTAAAGTAGGAAATAATCAATTACTGGTAAAGCAGTATTTTGAATTTTGATTTTACTCCTCAGGTTATGGTATTCCAATAAAAAGGGATTCTGAAGATGATAAAACAGATGAAGAGAGGGAAGGGACATATTCAGAAGATGAGATGTTTGCTCAAAGAGGTCTCCGTCGAACACAAAGTATGAAATCTGTAAAAACGATAAAAGGACGCAAAGAGGCAAGTAAATGTGTTCTTGACAGTATGAAATGCTATAAATAAAAAGGTGGAAATCATTAAATATTTTTATTGAAAACATTTTAAAGTGGAAGCTTAACTTTTCTGAATCTCAATGAAAGAAAACTGCAAACCAGAATTTGATCCTGGTCTGTTCAAATTAAGTAGCAAAGTTCTTTTTTTAGGGAAAAAAGAACTTTGTTGGAGGTAAGAGGGAGAATCAAGATTGTACATAATTTCTTCTTGTAAAAGTAAATAAGCATTTGTGGTTATATTGGAATGTCCACTTAAATGTGTAAAAACTAGTATTTATATGAAGACTATTGGTGCCCATGTCATCTTGGGGAATGTCTTTCATTAATAATGTTGCTCGCTTCTTTACTCACATATTTTGTTTGAAAAATTACCAAAAAGAAGAAAAAGAAGAGATTTGGAAGGGCAAATTTTATAGTTAGTGCTTTACTAGTTTGTGTAGTATTTTTGTTAGCAATAATTTCAGTATTTTCTATTTTGTCATATAATTTGGTATCAAGTCATTTGTGATTTTGATTCATGAGTTAGTTACTCTCATACATGACTTTGCTGGAGACAAGTGACACACAGTCCTGATGATTTTTCTGGAACTTTCCCATACATTCTTATTCTATTCTAGGCAAGCTGTTGTGGAAATTGAGAGTATTGCATTATGCACAGGTGTTTTTTTTTTTAAAGATAACTAAAGGCCAGTGTATCAAAACAAAACCCCAAAGACAAGCAGATATAATTAAAAGACCTGGAACAATAAAAACTATTTTGCCTAGGAACAGAAAAAGAGTAAGGGTACATGGTTCTTTTGGTTCCTGTTCTGTTTTTAACAGTGGAAATCAAGGCATAGTTCTGATTTTTATACTTATTTTTCTATACAGGTAGCCCTTAACATATGACCATTCATTTAGCTACCATTCTAAATTAAGATGGTACTTAACAGACATATAACCTGCAACTCAAAATTTGCGTCCTTGTTGCAACACCCCGATGGTCACCTGATGAAAATGTGGGTGCTTGGCAATCCGCCCACCCTTAAGACCAACTGCACGGATACTCAACTGCCTCCACTTGCCTTTCTTTACTCCCGCTGCATCCCAGAGAGCTTGGGGCTCCTTCTCACCCCATTACACTTTGCTCCCCATGCCTCTTCCAAAGACTGCCTTTCTGAACAAGTGCCCCAATAATACGACACACAGCCTTCCTACAGAGGCTGCCTTGTGACATTCTGGAACCCAGTGTCATTCTAGCTATCTCTCAAAGGGTGCAATTTTCCAAATCACACACTTTGGGAAACTTGGCCCTTCTGATAGATTGTGCGAATGGTACCTATTTCCAGAATGGTACAAGGCGGCCTCTGTAGGAAGGCCACTTCTCACATTGGCTGGCTGCTCTTTCGGAGAGGTGGTGTTTGGAAGAGGTAAATGGAAGATGTGATGAGGAGGGGAGGAGGCCCAAGACTATGGGATTTAATGAGGAGGTAAGCTTACAGGGAGTGCCTCAGCTGCTGGTGGTGGGTCCTTGTGCAAGCAACATGTGAGATGGAGGTGCTCTAGTGTGGTCCTGGGCCTGAAATAAGAGTGCAGGCCTGAGCCTGTGCCAGACCTCCCAGGGCCTTTTGCACTCCTGAGGCACCCTATGCTCATCCTAATGACTCACTTGATTGCATAGCAACTACAACTGTGATAGCCAGGATTGTGGTCATTGAGCATCACACTGTTGCCCTGCTTAATGACTGCTAAATAGAATGTGAAGGATGTGTGTTTGTGTTTGTATTTTATTTTATATTCATGTATACTGAAGAAAGGTATTTAATTTCGTTGTACGAGGTACAATGACAATAAAGTGAACTAACTAATTTTATAAGTATAGTAAAATAATGCAACTGAATTCAAGGAAGTATTTTTCCTAAAGAAGATATTTCCTTCATTGATGGATTGTCATGTCTGAAGATGGCCTGTTGGAGGAAGACATTTGGGACTATAAATCTATCAGGAAGCAAAAGCCTACAAGCCAACATTCAGAAGTAATTGCTACCGAAGAACAAAAAGTAAAGTTTGAAAATGATAAATCACAAAGAAATGACAACAGAAATGGTGGGAAAGCACCCAAAGGAAAAGGTGTCCCTAAGAAGACAAAGCAAAGGCCAAGACAAAGAGGTAGCCAGACCCCCGGAAAGCCAGGAGTTTGCAGTGGTGATCCTATTGAATCATCACAGGAAGATCTGTCAACATCTTCGGCGAAAGAAACAAAAATCTTCAAGAAGCAAAACTCTGCAAAAGCTAGACCAGTTTTTGAGGGGTACTGTCCAAGTTGTCAAATGCCATTCTCTTTATTGTTGATGCAGACACCTCAGTGGCATGTTACCGAATGTTTGGATGTCTCAGGAACTGCTGAGAAAGGTACAGTTTTAATGGGAAGCAAGGGCCCTTCTACTTTGTTTTTGAAAAAAGGCTATGTTCCTTTAAGAAGTGCTAACAATATATTCTCGTCATTCAACTCAGTATCTGAAAAACATTGGCTAGATTTCAGTCTTTTGATTAACTAGAGGCCAGAGCTAAGAAAATGGCAACTATATATTGAAGCAAATCTTGTAGTCTTTAATTAATTATTTAAAAAGCTAGATTTTTTAAACTGTAGTAGGAAACTAGTTTTAAGGCATGAATGAAAAAGCATGTACCAAATTTTAAAGAACAAAATATTGTACAAGAGATCTGGTGAGTAAAGAAAGGCTATGATGCAACTTTTTCCTTTACAGAGAATAGCTTGCCAAATTAAAAACTATTGCAGATAATTTTCAGTAAAATAAAACAGTTCCGTTACAACTGCCATTATTTGAATTTGAAACTTTCATTTAAAAAATCCCCCACAGCCTATTGAAGTTTATTAGAAAAGACTGGTTAACCATGATGTATCTAGTCGAGTAATTCAGAAAAAGTAGATATATTTATACCTGTACTGAACTCTTTTTGTTACAAATCATGTTATGTTTTCATCAGGCATTGTATTAGAAATTTTGTATTCTCATAGATAAATTCAATTTGAGGAAATAAAAAGTTGTCTGCATTAGCCATGTTTTTAAAGCAGAACTTTCAGGATTGTAATATTTGTTCAGTAAATCTTGTTTTTTTCATTTGTGCTGTATTCAAAAACATTTTCCTAATACTTTTTTCCTCTTTTATTAGAATGTCCTGATGGCATTTTGTGCTCTTCAGTCATTCCTTCTCATTACAAACGCTACAGCCATTTCCAACTTGCAGCAAGTAGAGCACAGGACTCTTTCTTTGCACCCGCATTATTTAATGCAGAAAATTATTTCATTAGACCTGGTGCTGAACATAATGAATTCAGTTATAGAGTATTACAGGATGTGAAGGTCTCTCAGAGTACAGAAAAATCAGAACAGTCTCTTCTATTACCACAACTGAGTTCAATGACTATGGATTCCATCAATATAACCAACATCATGGCTTCATCTTTGGAAAATATTAAAGAACCTGAACATACAATACAGCATATAGATGAACCAAAGCTGTCTGAATGCCTTAATCTTTTTTCTGAAGAAACTCAAACTGAGAAACTAAACAGTCAATTTTGTTCTTTTCAACAGAATACCTCTCTCTTAGATGCTGATTTGAATGACAGTGACATTTCTTATTCCCCACTTTATACTGATGAAAATGCTGTAGAATCAGATGAGGCAGATAAGGAAGAATTACAGAGAAAGATAGAGATAACATGTAAAAAAAATCTATTTGATACGAGAAATTTGGAAAGCCAAAGTAGAATTGTTGGAAGTTTATCTGATAGATCACAGCAGATACAACTTCAACATAAGAGTGTTAAAATGATGCAAGATGGAACAACAATCAAAGAATCTTTTAAAGTTTTACCAGGAAGTGTGAATGGAACATCTAAACCTCTCCCACAAAAGAGCACGTGTAATAGCATTGATAGTTCAACAAGTTTTCTTGATCAGATGAAATATCCCACAGAAGATTTCAATTCAAGAAAAACTAAGGATAAGTTTGACTGGCTTAAAGTGAACTCTTCCAATTTTAATGCAGATGACTATGGGCAGGACAATTCTAGTGATAGTTATTGGTTCTCTGCAGATTCTGCTGTTAAGGATCATGTGCTTTCTTCAAAATCTGAAAAAGAGCTTCTGCAATCATTCCGGTTAAGTCAAAGTGAAGTAGTAGAAAAGTTTAATAACTTAGATGTTCAAGTTAAGACTACTATTAACACATGTGGAAATAGAGCACTTCAGAACAATTTGTGTTCGGTAGAAGAAAAAGAGGAAGGATCTTGTAAGAGTATAGCTATGCCTGTTTTACCCAGTACAGTATCTAAAACACAGCCGCATCCTGCTACAAACACTAAGGTCCAAATCACTCCTCCCAAACGCCTAAAACAAATGGACATTGGTGTTTTCTTTGGGTTGCAACCAAAAGTAAAAAGTAAGACACCCCCAAAGAAAAATCTTTCTGAAGAAAGAGTGATTGTAAATCCATCAACTGCAAATGGAAACAAGCTCCTATCTCGAAAGAGGAAGGCTGAAGGATCAGTAGGAGAGACGGATACAGTCACAAAAAGTCCAAGCATTAAATATGACACCAGATCAGATAATATTTTTGGTGGCCAGAAAAGACAGAAAAAAAGATACAGAGAATCATATCCTGGTGAAGATGGGAAAAAAAAGCAGTGTCCCTTTTATAAAAAGATACCAGGTAGTGCTCTTATTTATTTTGTAAAACAATTTAGGGTTGTTGGAGATTTCCCCCCCCTCCCTTTGTATCGTTAGTTTCTCCTAAAGAATGTGAAAATGCCCTTTTGTTATATATGTGAAATATTTTTTACTCAAAGCCCTGTAGGTGTTTATGTTTAGCTGTCCATGAAATGATCCTGTAGAAAATTATTCAGAAGTAAACTATATTGCATTCAGTAGTAATTATTCCTTGTTAGGGTAGGAAGGTTAAAATATCATTTGTTAATGGCGAGGAGGAGTAGCCAGTATAAATCTCACTTATTTTTTTTTTTTTATTAAATTTATAGCCCGCCCCATCTCCACAAGGGACTCGGGGCGGGTAACAGCAATAGAGCACATCAACAATTT
>JAOYMU010000049.1:11678255-11688763 GCA_025802295.1 Psammodynastes pulverulentus
CATTTTAGCTATTTGGTGTGTCAGAAACTGCCAACTGAGATTATCAAAGGCCTTTTGAGCGTCTAAGAAAATCAACGCTACTTGTTTTTCTGGATGTTCTTCATAATATTCTAGGACATTTAACACCATCCTCGTGTTATCACAGATTTGTCTTGTAGGTAAAAAACCATTCTGGTCTTGGTGTATTATATCCTTTAAAACTGTTTTCAATCTTTCTGCCATTATTGTGGCAAAGATCTTATAGTCCACATTTAACAGAGAGATTGGCCTGAAATTTTTAATTTGTTTATGATCGCTGTCTTCTTTTGGTATCAGGGAAATATATGCATCCGCCCATGATGGAGGTATCTTCGCCTTATCCAGCACCTCATTATACACTTCTAATAACGAAATTTTAAAACTGTCATATAGATTTTTATAGATTTCTGCGGGAATTCCATCCGGTCCTGGCATTTTATTATTCTTTTGTTTTTGTACCGCTTTCTCCAATTCTAATTCCATTATTTCCCTGTTTAAGATTTCCCTCTGTTCTTGTTCTAATTCCCCTAGCTCATTCTCTCTTAAATATTGCTCAATCTCACTGTCTTCTATCCTTTCCTCCTTATATAATTTTTCCAAAAACTTCTGAATGATTTTTTTCTTCTCTTCCATCCTATGCTGCAGAGGTCCTTCCTCATCATATAATTCAAATATCAGCCTTTGTTCCCTTTCTTTCCTTATTTTATAAGCCAGCCATCTACACGGTTTATTGGCGCACTCAAAAAAGTTCTGTTTTATACAAATTTTAACTCTTTAGCCCTTTCTTCCTGATCTAATATATTTAGCTTATGTTTACTCAAAACCCATTCTCCTCTTATTTTTTCATCTTGCGGTTTCTTTTGTAAGTCTCCTTCCAAAATTTTAATCTTTTGCAGTATATCATGTCTTTGTTTACCTTTCTCTTTATTCCTTTTGGCCGTGTATGCTATTGTAATTCCCCTAAAATATGCTTTCGCTGTATCCCAAATTATCTGTGTTGAGGTTTCTTGATTGATATTTTCTTCAAAGAACCATTCCATCTCTTTTTTAGTTTTAGCAATATAATCTTTTTCCTTAATAACCTGAGTATTCATTGTCCATCTCTTTCTCAATTTTTTCTGTCCCTTCCATGTTATTTTAAGAGGATTATGGTCAGCCCAGATATTGGTCCCAATTTCAATTTTGTCCACCTCCTCACCCAATTCCCCATTCATCCAGGCCATATCTAGATGGGACCAGGATTTATGGGGATTTGAATAGAAGGTATATTCTTTTTTCATTGGATTTAATTTTCTCCATTGATCTGTTAAGTTAAACTCTTTAGTCATTTCAAAAAAGGAGATTGGTAAAGTCCTTCTTTTTGTTTTGCACCCATTACTGACATAATCCATTCCTATGTCCACCACCGCGTTATAATCTCCCACCATACAAATATTTTTTGAACCAGTCTCCAAAATTTCCCTATGAAGTCTTTGATAAAACTCTTTTTGATTTTCATTGGGCGCATAAATTATTACTAGCAACATCCAAGTTTGTCCAATCTTTAATTCAATCATTAGTATTCTACCAGTTTCATCCGCAAATTTTAAGCTTGCCTCCAACCCTTCTTTGACATATACCGCTATCCCTCTTTGCTTTTGTTCGGCCAATGCCGTAAATAAAGTTCCTAATTTGCGGAATTCTAAGCATTTTCTATGTGTCTCTTTGATGTATACCTCTTGTAGACATATTATATCTAATTTTTGTTTAAGTAGTTTTGTTAAAATTTGCTTTCTTTTGATTGGTGAATTTAAGCCATTAATGTTTATTGAGATCAGTCAAATTTCCTCTTCCATTTTTAATTGCAATTAGGTCCTCTATTTATTTTTGTTTCTTTTGTGTTTGAGATCTCAGCTCCATTCTCTCCCCTCCTATCATTTCCTTTCCTTCCTTCTTTCCTCTCTCCTGGCGTCTCTGTTCTGACTCTTCCTCTTTCCCGCTACTATCTCCTTCGTCCCTCACAATTTGTTCATATAATTCTTGTGCCTTATTTATGTTATCTACTTTAATTTTCTTGTCCTGCCAGGAAACAAGCATTCCCTCCGGTATCAGCCATCTAAAAAATATACTTTGCCTAATCAGTACCGATGCCAGAAAGCGATATTCTTTCCTTTGTTCCCTTACCCTTCTAGGAACCTGTTTTAGTGTCTGGATTTCAATATCCTTATATATCAATGGTTCATCTCTAGTAATTTTATATATGGCGTCTCTGTTTTTTTTCTGGCGAATCTCATGTGTACCTCTCTTGGTAGCCTGTTTCATCTGGCATAATTTGTGTGTATTCTGTAAATTTCGTCTATCTCTAGCGCCACCTCCTGTTTATCTTTTTGCAAGCTCCCTGCTACTAATTCTATTATAATCCTTCCCAAATCTTCTTCCTTTTCCTCTAATATATTTTGAAACCTCAAGTAAAAAGCAGCTCTCTCCATCTTAAGATGGATAATTGAATCTTCGAATTCTTTATTCTTATCTATCATATTCTTGTTTACAGCCTCTAATTTTTTCTGTGTTTGCTCAGATCTTACTTCTAATATTTTAATCCTTTCTTTTCTTCTACATAGTTTGTTGCAGGATCCCCATTCTATTATCCAGCTTGCTTATGTCTTCCCTCATCTCAACATGGTTTTTGGATATTGCCTCTTGCATTTTTATCATGGTTTCTTGGATCGTTAATAACATTGCTTGCATCGCCTGCATATTGGAGGTGACTGACTGTTTCTCAGCAGTTAGTATCTCCTCAATAGTTTTTTGTCCAGAGGGAGACAATCCCGAAGCCGTTTTTTTTTCTGTCTTTGCCAGACTAGATATTGTACTCATTTTAATTCAAATATATAGTATCTAATATAGTACTCATTATGGTACTTCTTATATTTCTTATACCTATTATGGTACTTCTTATACTTCTATTCTAGATTCAGTTTGTAAGCCTCCGAGTGACAAAGTTATTTGACCAGGTTCCACTTAATTACTTCAAAGGTTTTCTCAGGCTTATTCTATACATATAATTATTTATATCAGGTTATGATTTATTCTGGTGATTTTCTGAAATTATTTCTTTTAGACCCTTAGCTTCTTTGTCAGTCCAGTCCAGTCCTTTCCTTTCCCCCCTTAACACTAGTTAGTCTGTCTTCCAATTAGGGACAACTCGCCGTTTTCTCCTTCAACTCTGTCTCCAAACACCCCCAGGACCACGTCTCTTCTGGTTTCTTCTCTCCGCTACCAGCCGGTATCCCTCCAAATCACAAACTGCACGCCACCTTCTCTTCTCTCTCCATGACCAGCCAACTCCCTTCCAGCGAATCACCAAACTTTCTCCACGAACTCCACACCACGCTCTCCACTCCGTCCCTGTCTCCATCAGCTTCTCCTTCGCAGTAACCACTTCACCGCACTTCCTCCTCTCCGCTTTCTTCTCTGCATCACGCCCTTCGCATACACTCCTGCACACGGAGGCCTCTCTGTTTCCTTCCACTGTCAGCTGCTTTCCCGATACCCAGCTGCTCGCCACTTTTACCTGCTCCGCCCGCTTCTTACACACCTCCAGAGCCTCGCCGCTGCCTCCGTCCTTTTTCACCGCCGTCCGCTGACAACCTCTTCACTCACCGCCTCTTGCCTTTGTCGCCAGCCATTTATCCTTCCCCTCGCACACCACTCACGTTCCGCTACTTCCTCCAACCTCGCTCACTACTTCCCCTCTCCGCCTCGTCACTCCACCTCACCGCACACACACACACTCCAGTCTTGATACTTCTGCAGTTTCCTTTTTACACTCTCCACTTCCGGCCGATTCTCCTCTAATCTGTCGTTCTATTGTTCCAAGCACTTTCTCTTTTCCTCCTTCATCGCATTTATTTGCCAAGACTTCAAGATCACCAACCCTCTCCAATCTTATAAATTCTATCTCTCAATCCGCTGCCTGCCCGTTCGGATCACGTCCTTCTATCGACACCAACGCCTCTTGCTCTTCCACACAAACGGCTTGTTCGATGTTATAGCTTTTCCCCCCCCTCAATATATTCCTCTCCTAGCTCCTCAGTCTCATCGGTCTCTCTTTGGGTCACTCAGTTCGTTCACAAGATTTCACCCCAATTTTATGTTCCACCTTCTTTTAATCCAATCGTGGCTGATAGTCCAAAACACTAAACTGCTCTTTTCCCAACAATATCGCCACTTTCTATGGGGATTTCCCCCCGCTAATAGAGCTTCTTTTCCGCCAAAACCCAGATTTTAGAACTCACTTCTTTAGGTATTCTCTCTTTGTTTCTCTTGCATTCCAGGATAATTCTTCACTAAACTTGACACGATCTGTTCTTCATATTCTGCTTCCTCATCATCTGTGAGTCATCACAGACTCGGGTCCACCATTATGAAATGACTGACACTTTCACCTCCAACTACGGGGTTTCACCCTTCGATTGCAGCGGGCGATCCCCTTTCACCACGCCACTCCTCGGGTTCCCCCTTACTTCACGTAGCTCTCCAGGCTCTTTGCGACCCCAACAGGGGGATAAAAGTGAAAGAATCAGGAACAAGGAACGGAGATCGTCCTTCTTGCTCCCGCTCCGCTGTGACCTCACCACCGGAAGTCAAATATGGATTATTTTAAAGGGGTTTTGCACAATGCATTTGGTAACGAAAATATTGATTCTTAAGCCCACAGATCAATCACAGATTTGATTCTACTTGAAGTTTGAGACTGAAAAGAACTCCATATTGAGATCCATGTTTCCTTCCTTCAATTTAAGATACTTCAGAATTCAGTTTGGAAAGTAAGAATTCTTTATAGATATAATAGGAAAGCATCAAAAGGCCTTGCTGCTTTTCTTTTTTTTTTGCAGAATGGGATGAATGTAGTGAGAATAGTGGATCTTTTATAAAGCATTATTCCAGCCAGGTTTTAGCCAGATACCTTCAAGTTTCATTGCAATATATTTTGAAAGCAAAGATAGCAAGGATAAGTACAGAATGGGCTTTAAAATATCCAGGAAAAAACAAAATTTTACTTTCCTATTCCAATAGTTTTCAAAACTATTTATGAGACATAAATTCTTATTTTCCAATTGCTTTTCTGTATGTCAAATTTGGCATGACAGAGAAGAATGCACACAGGCATTGTGTAGAATACTGTAATGTAGCTTTGGTGCCTCAGATTACTGGTTTTTGCAGGGTGTTACAAAGGTGATCTGATTGATAAATGTAGCCCCATCGGAGAAGAATCTCTTCATTCCTGGTAGGACTCAAATTGTGGCAGGGTTGCTGGTAATAGTCTAAGATACTATTTAGTAAAAGCAGTCAAAAGTGCTCTGAGGTATAATATCAAAATAATTGGTGTGCCACAGAGAAAATAGTATTCATGAACTTGCCACCCTACTTTCAACAAAGCCAATGCCTGTAATCATTAAACTTGCACTTATGTATTCATTGTTGAGAAACTTAAATTTGCCCTGCTCATACAGAATTAAAGTTTACATTAGATCCTAATGTTCATTTTGAGATGGTCAGCCATAAGGCTACATTCAGACAGCTGAAAGCTAAGTTGAATCCCCAATTATATTGGCAGGTTTACAGAAGTATAACATTTCATTAGCGAAGGGAGAACATAATGAAAATTTGCATCTACTTTTAAGAAGCTAAGATCTGATAACGAGAATGAAGCAAAAAACAAAGTTAGCCTTGATGCAAGTCAAAAAGACTTGATAGAGAATAGAATGAGATAAAAGACATTGGCCAGCTATTCATCTCAATGTCAGATTGCTCCCAACACTTTTCAACCTTGTCTTCAGTTTTCTACATGTATGGAAGTAAAGCTACATTATATTTATGAATTTCTTCACAGCTGTTTGATTTTATTTGCTGCACTCAAGCTGGTCATTGCTTGGCTTTGCAAATTTGCAATAGTGGAATAGTTTTATCAAAGCTTTGTTGATTCAAAAGCACCTCTTCAAAGCTTTTCAAGCTGATTTGAGTATAATTTTAATTTTCTTGATATTTTTATTAATGACCAAGGTTGAATGCTAGGGAAAAAAAGTTCCCTGCAACATAGTTTACTAGTTGTCATTGAGAGTGGCAAATGTTAGATTTCATTAATTATACCATATATTTTTAGATAAGTCTGTGCTGAAACATGTTTCCGTAAAACTTTATCTTATCCAGCTTGGTAATGACTTCTAAACCAGCATGTTGTAGAATTCAGAGACAGACAGAGAATTCCTGGGTGATCAGATAGGTTTTTATTTGCGCAGGTTCACAGACAGATTCAAATCTCACTCTATGAACCCAGATAAATCGGGTTACACCGCTTTTATAGGTTTCTGTGTTTTGCAGGTTTTGCAGGAAGCGTGCCAGACAAGATAGTTTCTATACTGGTTATACATTCAAGAATTTGCTTGCTTTACAGAATAGTTAAAAATAGGTTTCCTGTAACTAACATCTTGCTGAGCAATCTGGTTACACATTCACTTTCAAATAGCTTATGCTCGTTGTGGTCCATTACATCCTGCTGAAGCGTCTTCTTTAATAATCAACCACATACCTTTGCTGAAGTCTATATTATCTATCTTAGAAAACAATCTTTTATTCCCTTAAAAGATATATTTCCATTTTCCAGAGTTTGTCCCACATTATTCCCCCCTTTGGGAGTTTTCCTAGCGGAAACTCCCACTATTCTTTATTCCTTCCGTTATCGAAACATTTCCTTATTGCTAAGCAAACATTATAAGCGTATAATACTCCTAGGTTAAAATACACAGCATAAGATCCTAATCATCTTTGTTGCTCTTCTCTGCACTCTTTCTAGAGTCTCAACATCTTTTTTTACATCATGGCAACCAAAACTGAATGCAGGATTCCACGTGTGGCCTTACCAAAGCATTATAAAGTGGCATTAACATCTCACGCGATCTTGATTCTATCCCTCTGTTTATGCAGCCTAGAACTGTGTTGGCTTTTTTGGCAGCTGCAGCACATGGCTGGTTCCTATTTAAACGATTGTCCACTAGGACTCCATAAGAGAGGGAATAGCCCACAACTGTATAACAGACTGAGAAAGAAACTCAGAATCAAGTCAGAACCCTAACTTCTCAGACTGTAAAACAGACAGCGGGAGTTTTGTATGTTCAGATGTGCAATATTCTGTTAATGTAGCCTTACAATAAATTGCAGCTAGCTCAGCTGCTCATGTTTTCTGCCCGCTCTACCTTGGAAGACTGTCTTGCATGTTTGAAAACTCGCACGTACAAATATCCCACTGTCTCTTTTACTGCATGGTGAGTTAGAAAGGTTCTTTCCTTTTTTTTATCATTATTGATTTTCTATTAAGTACATTTCTTAGTGCTTTCTAAACATTGTGTTGTCTGAGTATTTTAATTTGCTTAATAATACAAGTTACGTTCGTAATCTCCACCCCTTTTTTCCAAAAATTCCATGTTTTGATAATATTCCACATCCTCTTTCTGCTTAATTTTAAGTGTCAATCTATCCATTTCTGCACAATCTAGTACAGGGGTGGCGAACAAGTTCGACACAAAGGGCCAAAATTTTAAACTGTGAGAGTCAGAGAGCCACACCCCCCATCGCGCGCTAAAAAAACCCGGAAGTGATAGCGCGCGATTGGTCGAAACGGACCACATGGTCCGGACTAAAAAAAGCTGCCGGAACGGCGTTCCGCCGAGCTCCGGCTCAAAAAAAGCCCTGAGCATAGCAAAATCCAAACTTGGCAAAGAGCCATAGTATACAAAATAAATGATAAGAGGCAAAGAGCCGCATTCATTTTGGCCGGGAGCTGCATGCGGCTCGAGAGCCACGTGTTCGCCACCCCTGGGTTATTGGGTTCATAGTACCTTCTCTTTTCAGTCTCTTTGTTCTGGAGGTGAATTAGGCAACCTGTTTACCATAAAAGTTCTATGGTTATTTGTTTTGTTTTTTTCAAAAGTTGAACAATGACTAGTTACCTCAAAGTCACAGTTTGAGACCCTAAATTATTTTTTGAAGTCATTTAGTTTTATAGTACATTCTGCCTACCCAGTCTTTTAGTTAGCCTATTTCTTTTGCTTTGAGAAAGCAATTTTCAGTGGCTTAAGGGAGTCACATGAAGAGGCCAAACAGGCATGTTGCATGCAGGTTATGACTTGCTCACTTCCTGCTTTTTTATATCCTCCATCCTGTCCACCAGATTTAGCCAAATTAAATCAAAATCTGTTATCAGAAATGTGTTTCATTAATGTCTCATTGTAAATAGAGCTCCTATAATTATAAAGTTAATGCTATAGTATGCAAATGTGACCATCTTGATCTTAAAGGAAAGGAAGCAACTGAAAGGAACTTTGGTGTGAGTTCTATGTCATTTTTATAGTGGCTTTTATTGCTCAAAATCCTAAGGATTTGTTTTAAAAATAAATGTTAAAAAGTCATGTTACTTCTATGCTTATTTTTTCTTGACTAATTTTACATGAAGACTGCCACAGTATAAGGCTGTGCCTTGTTTTTTAACCCCTACATCACAAATTTTCAAACTTTAAAACCTGTAAAATGATGAATTAATTCTTGCAACTAACATTGAATAATAAGATATAAAACTGTTATGATTTTTCAATAGGTTTGACAGATTATTAGAGCCATTTTTCAAAACTCCATCCAGTCTTTCCTCCTGCAGATTAAAAGAAATGAGTTTTGGAAACAGTTTAAGTCTAATCAGCCTTTTAAAAAGTATACCCCCTCCCCAGTTGCTAATGCCACTGTGTGTGTTTCATGATTTAGAGTTTGAGAAGTCCTGGCATAAAGAAGATAAAGATGCAGCAGGAGCTTTTACCTTTACTCTTTAAAAAACTATGAAACATTTCCCAATACTCAAATAGTGTCATATTAAACATGAACAAAGTTCGGTTCTTGCAACTGCAGCTTTGCCCAGTATAGTTGGGAAGTCAGTAATTTTCTTAAGGGGGGGGATGTTTGTTTTCGATAAGCTTGCCTGTTAAATATTTGAAATACCATCATGGGTGAGCAAAGGATTTGTTAAGAAAAGAATCTCCAAGGATTGTAGTCCCTGTAGTGACACAATGCATCTGTTTGCAAAATGTATGTCAGAGTAGGCCCAGCATGCCCTGCTTTCATTGAAATGATTTTGTCAAGGGTTGTACTCTTCTTTGCCTCATAGAACAGAAGAGAAACTATCATATATTTATTTAAAAGATTTGCAACTACAATAAGCCCTAACTGAGCCGAGATGGCGCGATGGTTAGAGTGCAGTACTGCAAGCTGCTTTAGCTGACTACTAGCTGCAGTTCAGTTCAAGTCTCACCAGGCTCAAGGTTGACTCAGCCTTCCATCCTTCCAAGGTGGGTAAAATGAGGACCCAAATTGTTGGGAGCAATATGCTGGCTCTGTAAAACTGCTTAGAGAGGGCTGTAAAGCACTATGAAGCAGTATATAAGTGCTATTGCTATTGCTAAAGCCCTAAAAAAAAAGAAGGAAAAGAAACACATGGAATAAAAATGAAAAAAAAAACCTCAGTGTTTCAGTCATAGAAACATAGAAAACTGATAGGAGAAAAAAAGCTAGTGGCCATTGAGTCTGCCCTTGAGGTTTTTTTGCTTTCTTTTTCTTTTTTAATTTTAATTTTCTTTTTAAATTTTTGTAGGATGGTGGATATGTGTTCATCCCAAACATGTTTGAACTCAGTTACTGGAGTCAATCAGTTTACAGTCATCCTCTTGACATACCCCCAGCAAATCATCTACTGTATCCCAGTACCTGGGGGAAGAATTAGCTTTTTATGACCTTTCAGAAGGCAAAAAGTGTGAGGGTTACTGAATCGCTGGGGGAAGGGTATTCAACAGAGTAGGGTCTGTTATGGAAAAAGCAGCCTTCCTAGGTACCACTAGAAGGTAGTGTTTAAGAAAGGAACCTTCAGGCATGTCAGTAAAATATGGAATATAGGGGAAAGTAAAAAATAAACCTGGTCAAGACTGAGCAAACTATTTCTTTAAGCCTTGTAAAGTCAGTAAATGTCTTGAGATTACAACATTGCAGTGAGCCATGGTTACATGATCACCATTTGTGAGTCCCAAAGGTGCTTTTTCAGGAGGCAACTGGACTTGCTTGCTTTTCTTTGAAAACTTTTCACTTCTTAATCCAAGAAGCTTCTTCAGCTCTGACTGGATGGTGGGGAATGGAAGGATTTATATTCCTTGCAGAAAACAGGTCAATTGCATTCTTTTACAGAGTCATTGAAGCCTTTTGGAGGTTTATCTGTGTCCTCAGCGTCACTTGAGTAGTGCAAATGTGTGTGGAACCTTCTTGGCTGCAGTATGTTTTCTGCCCTTGTTTCTTCACTATTGAAGATGGGCGGAGGCTCTTGGGGATGAGTCTGTGTTGTCTGCATCTCAAACTGAAGCACAAATGGTTCCTGTAGTCTGCAATGTTTTCTGAAAATCCGTTCATACTCCCACACCATT
>JAOYMU010000049.1:11999742-12010604 GCA_025802295.1 Psammodynastes pulverulentus
TCTTCCTCCTCCTCGGGAGAGGTAGACTCCCTCATCTCAGCGACAGGAAACCCCTGCGCCAACTCAGGTTGAGGAGATACCCCCGGTGAAACATGACTTGGAATCCCCAAGCCCGGCCCTGCAGTCTGAGCTGATAAGAGCTGATGGTGCTGCTGCATACAGGCCTCATATCCCTTCCTCATGGCCTCCGCGAACAAAGGTTGGAAGTCCATTGGCGCGAAGGCAGGAAAGGGAGGTCCTGCTATGGACGGGCCGGCCTGTCTGTTGCTTTCAGAAGGCCAGGCTACCCCTCCAGAGGCGCTGGTTCCTGGGGAAGGGCCCGGTGAAAGGCCCGGGGATAAACTGCCGGCCTGATGCTGATAAGGGCCCTCAATGGTTAAAAGCAGCTGTTTGGAGGCCTGATCAGGGGGCTCCAAGCAGGCCTTTCTCTTGTTGGCCTTTGCACCTGAAGGGTCTGGCATAGGTGGCGAAGGACTGGGCCCAAACCCCATGGGATCTGCCACCAGTATCAGTCCTTGCTGTCCAGGTTCCCCAACCTGTTGTTCCAGATGTTTAGTTTTCGCCTTGGCCTTGCCACCCTTGGTTGGGACCACCACTCTGGCCTTAGCATTCGAGCCTTTGGCCATTCTTGCAGGCCTTGTAGCCTCCACAGCCTCCTCTGATTTATTACTGGGCTCCATTTCAGTAAAAAAACTTCCTACCGTTCACAGTAGTTCCACAATAACAGGAACTCAGGTCTGGAATCCTGGACTAAACTGTCCCCACAACTCCAGAAGCCAACACTCTCAGTGGTAATTCTTTATCACAATGATCAATGAACAGAACCAGCACACACACGTATTATAAACGATCGTCACCTCACAACTCTGAATCGAAACTAAAATTAACAGACCCAGTAGTACTGCGCATGTCCGCGCTGCTGGTTCAATTTGTGACCGGCTCTATGCTTTCCAACGGCGATTGCTAAAAGCCCGCCAAAAGCCTCAGTACAAAAGTGCGGCAGCGAAAAAGCCTCTTCTCCTCACAGACCAGCTGAGAGGCGGTGGGCTGTTTATCAAACAACCACCGCATTCGCACAGCCCCCAAATTAACTGTAGTTAAAGCCGACAGATTTAGAGCGGTGAGTTGCCTTGCAAGGAGCTCGAACCGCTGAAAAGAGCTCACAGCTTTCCCCCCCCCACAGCTATCAAGCCGGTAGGGACGTACCTGTAACGGGCTGTCTCGCTGGCATATAAAAAGCGCCCCCCCCCCTTGCTAACAAGCGGTAGGGGGGACACCTGCCTGCTGGCAAAGCCTGCTCACCTCCGTGGAAAGGCTGTCTAACCGTCATGCAGCGCCCCCCCCCCTTGCTAGCAAGCGGTAGGGGAGGCAACTGTCTTGCGATTATAAGTCACTCGAAAATATTTTAATACTCACGTTCCATAAATAAAACAATAAAAAATATTTGAAACTTACTACTCACTCACTCGCTGGCTCCAAGAGCCAGCCAAAACTTGCCTTTCGCTGTTAGAAGACAGAGACGAACTGGGACAGAAGGGGGCAGGGCCTCAATTAAACTCACTCTGTCTAGAGCTATGAAGAGTACAGAGATAACCCATGTGTTTACTGGATAACATCGCCAAACAGGAGAATAGCTTTATACCTTGTAACATATCTTCTTGCAGTTAATATACAATCAGTACTCTTGTTGCTAGGTAATCAGCTTTGATTACCTTTAAGAAAGCTTTAGTTATATGAGCTGCTCTTAATACAAAGAAGTTTGTAAATCTATTTGTCTGGCTAAATCTATTTTGTCTGCCTATTTGTTTGACTTAGCTAAAGAATACATAGACACAATTAGCTCAGTTGAATGTATTAGGATTTGTTTTTGGTATACACTATGTGATTAGGACTGCGTTGTAAATCAGGGGCAAGCAGTTATTTAGACTTTCACTGCCCTTGTAAGTGTTATCTTGCATAAAGCTGCCAGTAGCTTTCAAGAATGTTCATGCAGAAAAATGTCTTCCTATTCAGTTTTATAAGTTCTCTTTAAACTACTGTTAGAAATGAAAATCATGCATGAAAAAGAAACATTCTCTCTCCGCTCCTATATAAAAACAGTATTTCAGTATTGTGGTGTTATAAGCAGATATTTTAATATTCATTAAATGTAGATGACACAGTAAAAAAAAGAGTGCTATCAGCAGCACTTAAGCTCAAGAAGAAAATGGTATCTGCTATTTCCAGAGAATAAAGAAGGAAGCACATCATTTTCTAATATTTTATCCTTAGTGGATGTTTCAGTTTAAAATTTCCATAGACCTGTGTCTTTAACCATAGCATTAAGGCATCATCTTTTTTCTGCTCTTATTTTCCCTGTTGTTCTAACATGGTTCATTGACAGCCTCAAGATAAGAACTGTTCCACTTTAGACATTCTATTTCCTTGGAACAGCAGCACCCACACAGTATGTGTGTATGTGTGGTTGAAACATCAAGATAGTACTGTGATTCTGCAATCAACTACCCTCCTTTCTTTTTACATATTATCTTGATTTTTGGGGAGAGGAGTAAAAAAAATCTAGCTGGAACAGGATTCAAAAGTACTGGGAAAGTAAATTTGCTACAGTTGGAATAATAAAATTATAGATTGGTCAAAGGAGAAGAACCTCAGTGAACAATACTTAAAAGAACAATACAGTAGATGCTACATATTACTTTTGGCACTAGGCAGCAACAACCAAGCCCCATCCCTGCCTTGGCTTTTTTGTCCCTGTCCTCCTCCCCCTCCCTCCCAATAGGTGACCTACATGCAGCATTAATATAAACCATTGAAATGGCCCAACATTCCACTAATTTTCTTTTTTCCCCCAAGATTAGAAAAGTGCCTTTGGATGCAAAGAACTTCTACCAGTTTGGACAATGAAGATGAGGCCAGGGATTTAGGCAGCAACAATTGTATTTATTGTGAGCAGGATATCAATTTCATCAACAAAAAGAAATGTTTTGAGATATTAATTCTACCTATGTTAAAACAATCAAACCAGTCACTTGATTAGTCCCAATAAAACAGGAGAAGCGCATTATTTTGAAATAAGATCAAATTATGAACCAAAAATAAGCTGGGTCCTACCAATCACTATATGATATTACCCAATATTCAATAGATAGAACAACTTTCTGTTTTACTATTGTACTGTAGAGTTTTGATGAATATGGCTTGCTTACTGAAGTGCAAGAAAGGACAATTAAATCATTCAGAAAGGATGTAAAAGTTTTGATTTGAAAGGCACTCTTTGGCTAATATCTCCCGAGACATTTTCTTCATCTATTCCACCTTCCTTCCAACATTTTCCATAACAAAGTTCATTGCTGAACAACTAATAAAACTAAGACCAAATCTACATCTCATGGATCCAATCTATAACTGTGTCTCAGGTCTGAGGTTATAGTAAAACTAACTTATTTCTTTGCTTTTGTTCTGCATCATTTTTCTTCTATAATGATCTTCCCATAACATTTCCTTTCAGGACTTTCAGGACTTCCATTGCCATTATAACTTAGCCAATCTTTGCATAATTTGTCTGAAATGGGATAATTTGAGCCTGGTTATTTGTGTCTTGAGGAAGATCTCTCTGTTGATTTAGTTATTGATCCATCAGTTAGTTTTTTTTGTTGTCCACGGTATTCTCCGGAATCTTCTCTTATCACCTAATTTCAAAAGCATCCCTTCACTAACCTGCTTTCCAGCTCCGTTCACTGCCACTGTGTGCAGGGGAACAAAAGAAGACTGTGGTACTATAGCTTAGTAGCCACAGCACCAGTGCATCACTCAGCCTTCTTCTCTGTTGTGGCAGCAAATCTGCATGGGGCTGCTGGAGCCACCACCCCAAGGCAAGGGAGTTGTCAGCACATTGATGGCCTGGCTGTGGGGCACCACGTCTGGTAAGCTGGTATGGGGGACATGGGGCAGCTCTGCACCCCCACCTCACTTCATTCTCCACCTCCCTCACTACCTTGCTTAGTGGCCGCAGCACCACTGCATCGCTTCATCCTCCACTCCCCCCCCCCCCACTGTGTCACTTCCTCCTTCACTCCCCTCTTTGCCTCCTGCTCCGTTGTGGCCATGAAAAAAAATAAGACCTCCCTGAAAATAAGCCCTGGTGCTTATTTTGGCAACCAAAAATATAAGTCTGGGTCTTATTTTCGGGAAAACACGGGAGGAGCTCTGATGTAATATTTTCAAAGGTATCATATTGAAAGAGATTTGGTGGTAGACGAACATAGGACGGTTTGTTTATTTATTTATTTTGGTTTATAAATAATTTTCTCCTGCTCCTTTCCACAGGAAGGACACAAGTGTTTTAATCAGATCCCCATCCTCACCTATAACTTGCTCGTTATTCTTGTCCACCTTGAAAACTCTTTTCTTAGCATTGCTTCAGTGGAAGGAAAGAATTGCTAAGCTAATTTGCATGTTCTGGGCCATCTGCTTGCTTGTGTTTATTCTGTTCCATAAATACTTTACCTGAAACATTGAACTTTGTGGTCCTCCTTTCTTGTGTGGTGAAAATATAGCAGGGGCATCCTGAAAAGCTCTTCTCCAATATTATTTGAAATCTCTCTAAAAATTCTCCCATCCTTCACAAAGTGATAAAAGTGATGGTGAAGTGTTAAATCTGAGCCAAGTCTTCCTCCCATGGTGAGATGGCAGCTATTCAATGTCCTTTAAATCACCAGAAGAACTTGAAAGGGAAGTCAATAGAGTGCTGCATGAACATAATTTTTGACTATCTGTAGAAATACAGTACTCAATTTAATTTAAAGGAATGTGTAAATCTGGGATGGTTGCTAATTCTTCAAGTGCAAGAGGATTAGGGGCAGAGAGTTTCCTCCTACTGGTTCCCCTTTGTTCTTCTTTATTCACAGCTTTTCCCCATTTCTCTCTCCATCTCATTATTCATCATGCAATTCATATTCAACCCCATTTTATCTGAAGTTGCTGTTTTCAGCTGTTTTATCTCCAAAATGTCAGAATGCTTTTTTGTGTGAATGAATCAAAGAGCATTTTAAATTAATCTGCTGTAATGTGCCTAGTGTTTAATTGTTAAAAAATAAATATTGCAATGTCTGTGCAATCAGGAGGCAATGATTGGCTATAACTTTAGATGCCGATAATTGTAGCTTTTGAGGATATTTGAGCTTCTATGGCCAATTTTGTGACTGCTACTGTTCTGGTCTTCAATCTACTTATCTCTTCTTGTCTGGCTGGGAATTTAAGCACCTCCAATCTGCTGCCCAAGGTTGAAGGGCTCCGATCACTCCAAACTCTTGCTGAGGTTTTCATTCTGAATTACTTGGGCAATTTTTCCAAGGTTTGTCTTGGATTAATTCTCCAGCAATTTTTAGCTTCCTTGTTACTTTCCTTCACCAATTAAATTATTAAGTCCAAAGAAAACACAGCTGATAAAATGATATGTTTTGCTGTAAAAAGTCAATCAACTGTTAGTGGAAAAAACAACAACAAATCAATGTAGAACACAAGTTTTTGCAAATGATCCCAATACATCTTGGCAAAGCTGGCAATAGTTGCTCACCAAGCCTATATGACAATTGCTAATCCGCAATTGGTTTCTTCTTTATTATTTCCTGGTCCTTCCTACCTTTGTGGTCTTGCTGTGTTCATTATTAAAAGCGTTGTCAACATCTTTGAAGGGATGCTTGCTTTGACAGACCATCAAGAGATACACACATTTAAACCAAAGCAACATCCCACTTATCAGCTGTGCAATGGATTTGCTTCATTCCAGCACAGTGGCTTCTGCACATGCTGTTCCTTGCAAGAAGAAGCAGCCAAGTGAGGCAGTTTGGCCCTGCCTCAGCTCTTCACCAAAGCTGGAGTGTCCATGCTTTAACAGGCACAGTGGGGTATTGGTGCTTCTTCACGGAAAAATGCTATTTCGGAGCAGATTGTCTATAAAGTGCACACCCCATTTATCAACTGCAACAACTCCCAAGTCCCCGAATAAGAATTTCTTCTAATATACCATAAAGTTTCCAACTACCACTAAATAAGAGCTTACCAGCTACTTGAACAGTAACGCGGGGTGTTCATTGGAAATTGTAAGAAAATGAGATAGAAAAGTTTTGATCCTTTTACAACCAACAGAGAAGCTGGGCACTGAGGCTAGGTGAAAGAGAGAAGAAACCTATTTCTCCCGAACTCCTGAGTAAATATTGGAATGTACAAGAAGCTGGAAAAAAATCCACAGAAGCACTCAGAACTCATTTGCTTCTGGAATCCGTTTGTCTCTAAGGAGCAGGTAAATAAGTCTAGGCAGAAATAGGCTAAATTGGAATTTTAAACTGTCACTTGTCTTCGGTATTTTTTTTTTCTCAACATACTTGCTAACTGTGCTTTATGCAATTTGGAATAGCCTTATGGCACAATTGCTACTAAATTAGGAGTAGGCTAGCATTATCTTATTGTTTGTCCAAACCGTTATATTTTCCATTTTTTCTATGGAAAATCCTTTAAAAGTGTGTTTTCATTTGATAGATTTGGTTTACCGTTGTTTGTTATTTGCTCAATATTTTATGCCCTTTGAAAGCTAGGAATATAGGACATAATATTTTATTGGAAGAGTGGGAGCAGATTTGGAATCAAAATCTCAAGATGACTAGGTCTGTAGCTTTTAAGGAAAACTCCTATAAAATGTTTTATAGGTGGCACATTCCTCCAGCAAGGTTAGCGAAAATGTATCCCAACCTGAGTCCGGCTTGTTGGTAGTGTGGAGAAGCTCTGGGCACCTTCGACCATGTATGGTGGACATGTAAGGAAGCACAAAAATTCTGGACCAAGATATGGAAATGGGCTCAAGAAATTTTGGAAGATACAATAGACTTCAAACCCGAACTGTTCTTACTAGGGATAATTAGACGGAATATGAACAAAAAACTAAAATATATTCTGATACACTTGATGACCGCTGCCAGAATAGCATTTGCACAAGTATGGAAGCAACCTATAACTCCCTCAAATGACTTAGTGATTCAGAAATTATTAATATGTGCTGAAATGAGTAAAATGTCTATGGATCTGGAGGATAAAAAAGAATAAGATTACTACATGATTTGGAATAGATTATATAAATGGTTGGAGAAGAAGTTTTAAGAGCGTTGATTAGTTAGATTAAAGAATTGTAATATAATTGTACATAATCACAATGTTATAAATATTATAGAGAATTTTGAATTTGTAATGTATATAGCGATTTAATTGAAATCACCACATGATACACCGTAGAAGATATTTGTTTTAATGTTTTATTTGTTGTGTATGTCTTTGTTTGTTTGTTTGAAAAACTTAATAAAGATATTTAAAAAAAAAGAAAGCTTGTACATGTGAGTACTGAAACCTTAGTAAGATGTATTTAAATTCTCTTTTCCTTGCTTTATAAAAAATGAAAATAGAACTTTTCTTTCCCTTATGAGATCCCTATCTTCTGAAAGGAAAATAATAAAGGCTGATTTTCCCACTCACAAATTTCAATACTTCAGAACTAGGATATGGATATAGATTTCATTTTTTTTGTTCTCTTAAAATGCCAGAAAAACAACACAGTTTCAGGAACACTGAATTCACATACCAGCTTAAGCAGTGAATGCCAGATAACCTTCCCCCTTGAGGTTAGATGGGGATGGCAAAGTATCCAGTGCCTTGCCAACATAGGAAATGGAATGGGTTGTGGGCTTCTGAGAGAGAAGATTTGAAACCGTTCATCCTTATGGCACAATGGATTATCAATGCTCTTTACAGTTCTGTTTGCCAGAAAGGTCTTCAAACTTTGTAAAGTTCTAGGAACAAAGGGGTAAAATAGAATTCTTGACACATATGTAGAATAATATACATATGGGGAAAGTAACCCTTAGATCAGTGTTTCTCAGCCTTGGCATACCTCTTAGTTGCCAAGGTTGAGAAACACTACTGTAGCTTATGGTGAATGTCCATAAGCACCCTGCCCCCCTTGCTCTTACTGGATGAGACTGCTGAGGATTTGCTGTCCCAGCTCAGCATTTAGTCTATTGCCTGGTGTGTCTTTCATCTAAACTGAACACACCTAGGTAGAGATTATAAAAGCAAACTTTATTCTGCAAAAAAAAATTGACAGAGGGAGATTTCTCTCAAAGCCTATGTAAACCCTCCCCCCAATATCCACTGGTGCATTTTATACACCATTTACCAGAAGTACAGCATATTCAATGTCACACAGTCACACGATGCTTTTCCAGGTCCTTTTACATTGTGTGCACAATTATTAGGCAAGTGAGTATTTTGACCACATCATCATTTTTATGCATATTTTCCACCTCCAAACCGTATAAACTTGAATGCTCAGTGGATATAAGCATGTCAGGTGATGTGTAATGAGGGAGGGTGTGGCTTAAGGAGATCAACACCTTATATCAAGGTGTGCATTATTACTAGGCAGCTTTTTTTCCTCATGCAAATTGGGCCAAAAAAGAGATTTAACTGACTCTGAAAAGTCAAAACTTGTAAAAAGTCTTTCAGGGCAATGCAGCACTCTTGAAATTGCTAAGATATTGTGGCATGGTCAAACGTTTTGTTGCAAATAGTCAACATGTTGAGAAAAAAAGACACACATTAATGCCAAATATTTGAGAAGAATAAAAACTTGAAGCTACCAGGAACCCTTTATCCTCCAGTGCTGTCATATTCCAGAACTGCAACCTACCTGGAGTGCCCAGAAATGTTCAGTATTCAGAGACATGTCCAAGGTAATGAAGGTTGAAATGGCAAGACTTGGTCAAGAAATATCTGATGACAGATTTTTCAAAGGTTTTTATGGACTGATGAGAGTGACTCTTGATGGACCAAATGGATGGGCCTGTGGCTGGATCAGTAATGGACACAGAACTCCACTTTGACTCAGATGCCAACAAGGTGGAGCTGGGGAACTGGTATGGGCTAGTATTATTAAAGGTGAGCTAGTTGGACCTTTTTGGGTTAAAGATGGACTAAAAATCAACTCTCAAACCTACTGCCAGTTTTTAGAAGAAACTTCAAGCAGTGGTGCAGGAAAAAATCTACATCTTTCAAGCAGACCATGATTTTTATGCAGGATAATGCTCCATTGCATGCATCAAAATACTCGACTGCATGGCTAGCCAATAAAGGCTTTAAAGATGAAAGAATAATGTCATGGCCCCCTTCCTCACCTGATGCAAACCCTATTGAGAATTTGTGGGCCCTTCTTAAATGGGAGATTTATGGTGAAGGAAAACAGTGCACCTCTCTGAACAGTGTCTGGGAGGCTGTGGTTGCTGCTACACAAAAATACTTGCACACTTTCCTTATATGTGCCTTTTGCTTTTTCCCAGAGTCCACTTGGGTTTACAATTTAGCAAGCTAAAACACTTGTGCCTTATCTTAAAGCTTAAACTTTAATTGAATTCTTTATTTTTATTGATCCTTTATTTGGGATTTGGTCCTTGTCTACCAGACTGTGGTTCAACCACTTAAAAGAAGGACACCATTTTCTACTCCAGACATAAATAAAAGGATGACTCTATAGCTTTCTTTACTTGACCTTGAAATGAACACCATAGTGATGGTTAGATAAAGGAAAGTCAGGCTGATAGGAATTATTAAATTATAGAAACAGCAACTGGCATTTGCATTAATGATAAAAACACCCTATAATTACAGAATGCACTTGTGAAATGAAAGAAAGACCATTAAAAAGCCTTGGTAGTGGGCTTCTGGTGGCACCGCAGGACGTCGAGGATGCTCCTTTTAATGGAGTGCCCGCCCCGTTCTTTGTAAGCAGCTAAAACAGCGTTAATTTGCTGTTTAGCTGCATAAGATCCTTCTTCCTCGGGGAAAGAGGAAGAAGAGAGTTTTTCTGGGTTATAGGTAGAGCTCTCCAGGAACCCCAGAATTAATTCTGGGGTCCGGAAGGAGAGCTCCCTAGCAGCCTGGTATACTCCGAAGACGGGATGCCTCTGCGATGGCAGAGCGAGACGCCGCGACCACCCCTGCTTTAAAATGGAAATCAACAGGGAAGTGAAGCAGGCGGATCAAAACAGTGGATTTATATTTGCAAGTATTCTTATCTTTAGTTCCGTGGAAGTCGTCTTTTTCTTTTCTTTTTTCTAAATTGTTAGAGCGGTGGTGGAAAGGGAACCAAGATGGCGCTGGCTCGTTAAACAAAGGGGAAAGTGAAAGTTAAAAAGAAAGTGTGTATTGGCTGTTAATAGCGCCTTGGATCTTTTAGACTTGCTCTAAAAACATTTTTTATATATATAACTCATTATATTGGATTTTGGGATTTAAAATGTAAAGATCTCTTTGGTTTTGGACTTTTTTTTCTTTTCCTTTTACTGATTTTAAGATTTTCTACTGAGACTTAAATTTTAAAAATGGCTGCGACTCAGATACAACCACAATTACAAATTCTTACAGTGGAGATGTTTCAGCAAACTGTTGAAGAATTCAAAGAAGGACTTAAAAATATGTTTAAAGGTCTTTTTGAGCAAATGGGATTAAGAAAATATAAAAGAGAAGATACAGTTCCTGCACCCCAAAAGCTGGCTCAGCATGATAACTATGTAGAGCTGATAAATGAAGAGGATTTTCAAGTTAAAAAAACTTTGGCACATAAAAGAGAAGACACCGTTTCTGCACCTCAGGAATTGGTACAGCATGATAATTATGCAGAGGTGGCGAATGAAGAGGATTTTCAAGTTAAAAAAACTTTGGTTGCTGCAACTGAGGAGGTACAAATACAAATAAAAAGTGAAAAAAGAGTGGAAGAGTTTGTTCAAAGAAATAAGATTTTGGACAGCAGGAATGAGAAAATA
>JAOYMU010000049.1:12340497-12352578 GCA_025802295.1 Psammodynastes pulverulentus
TTTGCCTCCTTGCAGCAAGCAGAAACAGACTTTCAGTTTCACTTTTGGTTTCAGCACAGCCTAATTAGCATGTGGCTGGGCCCTTTCAGGCTGCAGGGATTGCTATAGCCTAATGGCAATCCCTGCAGTCTGAAACAGCTGATGTTCGGAACCCGATCCAAACGACCATCAGCTGCTTATGCTAATTAGGCTGTGCTGAAGCTGAAACAGGCTTTTTGCTTGTTGCTGCAAGGAGGCAAATTGTTAGTGGGCAGGGCTTCTGCAGCATTAGGTATATAAGACGCACCCAAATTTTCACCCACTTTTGGGGGTAGAAAATGTGCATCTTATACTCTGAAAAGTACGGTATTTCATATTCTGTTTCTACTTGATATCTCACTTTTGATCTGAAACTTCTCTTTGATATTAATCCTGATTTCTGATCTCTGAACATAAACCAAGAGGGCCTTTCCCAAATCTTAGTACCGATCTCTCATCTACAGATACTCTGCTCTACACCTTTCAATGTCTGTTGCTGTTACCAGTATGACCACAGAACCTCCTCCTCTTTTAAAAGTGATTCATACGAAAGGTCAATATTTATTATTTTAGTAGAGGAATGACAAGATCGAAAAGCCTATGAGTGCTATGAATCAACACTGAAGTACAAAAATAAACATCTTAATGGATTGGTGTAGCTATCCTTTGTTAATGCAGAGCAACTGTGCCAATCTTCTCAACATAGAAGCCCCTGACCGAATTCTGCCTTTCCCAGGAATTCCATTTTTTGTCACAGATGAGACTCAGAATAGCTACATATGCTTCTATATCCTCCACTTTGTCCTCCAACAATCCAATCAGCTTCTACTGGGTGCAAGTCCTCCATGGGCAAGAATATAAATAAAGAATACACCTTGCAGGTCACCACTGTGCTAGCTTCTTTCTCCGTGATTTTATTACTCTTTAGGATTGTGCAGATGCAAATAGGTATTCCCTTGTAAATTGCCTTGTAGAATCTTTGTTGTAAGGTTCATGCTCTTAAAAGACTTCACCTCTTATGGTGAAGAGTTAATTCTATTACCATGAAAACAATAAACTGGCATACAATCAAGTATTCCATATCGTCTTTGAAGGCTTCTCTTTCATCTGGTGTAGATCCCATGAATCTAATTCAGCTACCTAGATTTGGATTAGAATGAAATGCATTCACACAAATCAGCTTGTATGCCTTGTTTCAGAACACAGTACACAAGTACACTGCTTTGGAATATGGTTCCTCTTTGAAGAAAATATACATACTATAATACATTTTAAAGGATATTTGAACACGAAGAATATTCAGGGGTGCAAGTCAACTGGTGTAACAACCAGTTAGGTGAGCACGTGCCTTAAGCAAACTTTATCTAATAATGTGTCCTTTTACATTTTTGTCCTTCTTTGTATCTCCATATCAACTATATTGGTTGATATGATCTAAGTAATTGTTTTGTGGTAGGTTGATCTGTGACTATCACAAAGCTAAAGTGTTGGGTTCTTGGGTTCTCTGAGTTCACTGAAGCTAATGAAACATCCACAGGAAGACAACCAAACTCAGAGAGAACCAAGAAGCTCCAAGTTTGTAGGGATTCCCTCAGTGTCAGGAAACCTGCACAGACTAATCCCTTCTACATCTACTAAAGGGCTTAAGAAGAACAGTTCTCCTCCCCATAACTTTAAATAGGCAGGGAGACTTTAATTTGAATTTTTCCTGGAACAACAGCTGGCTTTGGGGAAGGATATGTACTCCTCACTGAGAAACAGTAATTGGGACTGGAGTTTCCATCACAAAGTGATGCAGTTCATAAATGTGACAGCATCACTTAGCAGTGGCAATCCTGGGAGTTCTGTTGCTGTCATTAAGACAGGATTGCAGATCGTTAACCAAGGACCTTGTGTGACCACAACTTATGACTTCCTGTCAGCTTTCAATAAGCAAAGTCAGTGGGGAAGTGAGGAAGTCCCACTCATGACATGCTTTCTTCAGGAAGCCCATAAACAAGTCAGCAGGGCAGGTGTGTGTGATGGAATGTGGGTGGGCAGAGGGGACTGTGGAAAATCACTTAACAAATGATCACTAGCTCAGAACTATCTGTAGAGGACTCTAAATAATCGTCCAAGTTGCTAAATGAAAACTTACAAGTATAAAGAAGACTTTTACATTCCTTGAATATCTACATAAGATTGGCATTAGGATCTGGCTTTTTTTCATATCTGCTCAAGAGGTGTTTAGTTTTCTTCAATTATTCTCCAAATCATCATTTTAGAAGGCCTTATTGTTATTTCTATATTTGCACTTCTTCGTTTGAAGCCTAAATCTTTTCTTTAACACCCACTTTTGAATTCTTTGATAAATGCGTCTTCAATAAACTCTCAACTGTATTTTGACTAGCTGTGTTTGATATCTATAGGTGTCTTCTGGGGGTACTATTTTGGTAGTTTGTGGGAAGTTCTAGATAACTGCAGATTGACTACCATATCACACATGAGTTATGTTCTTCTGTTAGCAGAAATGTATTTTTCTTTCTTTTTTGGGTGCGCGGGGGCTTGCTCCAGAGTTTTAGGTGAGGGAAGGAAAGTAGTGACAGAAAATATCAGTTGAAGGCAATAATTCCTGTATCAAGCTATTCTGGTTGGGTGAGGAACCCCTGGTGTTAGAGAGATCTTTTACAATCCTTTATTACATGTTTGTCCTAAGCCTTTGGAATTAAACTGATACCCTTCCTGTGTATGAAGGACATTGTCCCACCAGCAATATTAAAATACTGTTCACCTACTGTGATCACTGCCTGACACAGAGACATTTGTTGAATTGGAGAGAGATTTTCTTGTCCTTTGAATCAAGGCTGGGGTCACTGAGTGTAAACAAAGCAATGGGAATATCTCAATAATAGGTATGTACAATAGGTATCAAGAAATTATTGGCAAGAAGATGTATTTTGAGATGGCAAAATGTAAAATTGTAAAATATTGGCTCATGGCAAAGGTTTTTTGAAGCTACTGACTATGGGATCATTGGTTATCTATTAATTGTTTGGCACCATGATGCTAATAAAAGAACTAGTAGCATCATGCTGCTATGTTTCTATTTTACCCTTCTTTTAAAAGATGGACAGGATAAATCTCTACAATATCTTTAATATGGTTATACAGGTGCTCTTTTTATTCCATGGCTCTGAGCTCTAGGTTTTCAATTAAACTTTCTTAGTCTATTTTGGGGTTGACCATTTGAACTTCTATCAGCTTGCAACAAAAGTGGTGTTCAGCCCTACTCTGCAGAAACAATAATTGAATGTGCAAAAATTCCCTCAGAATGTCTGGATTTGGTGTGCTATACTGTAGATGTATTGCAAGTGTTGTTAAAACAAGGGAATATGAAAGCCTTTTTCTTGGGTCAAAGAATGTGTCTCACAGAACCTCAGTCTCACAGACAAGCTCATTAAAATCTTATCAATCTGTAACCGAGGCCTGCTTGAGAACTATCAGTCAGATCCCAAAGGGCTACACTTGGCATGGCTCCCACGGATTTAGCATCAACTGTTAAAGAAGGAAGGCACTAAGTTTTATGCAGCTTGATTGTGTATCTTTTGTAGACTCTGAAAAAATGAATGGCCTTTTTTAATGTATGCAAATGAAGAGGAAGTAGTAGAACTCTAAGCACTATATTTTATGAGGGCAAAGCTATATTTCACTCTGGTATAATTTAAAAAAAAAACAGCAATATTGATAAGGGAGGAACATTAGCAGAATGGATGAACTGTGCTCTTGAACAGTGTTCCCAACCCCTGGGCCACGGACCGGTACCGGTCCATGGATCAAACAGTACCGGGCCACCCGAGGAACTTTAAATAATTTCACTGTGGGTCCTCCCGCCTCCTGATTGGCTGAAAGGCAAACCCCACGCCATTGGCCAAGAAGGAGGCGCCGCGGGAGGACTGAGGACTCAAGGTCGGAGACGCGGGGACTGAAGAGAAGCTGCCGTGAAGTAAGTGCACAGAGGAAGTGGGCCGCTGAAAAATTATCAAACGTTTACCGGTCCGCGGAGATAAAAAGGTTGGGGGGCACTGATCTAGGTGATTGATATACTGGGTTCTGAAGTTTCAGAATATAATTTCTATTATTCTATTATTTCTATTATTCCCACATAAATTGTTTCTATATAAAATTGATGTTTATTTAAATGTGAATATATAGAAAATATGTATGTCACCCATTCTGAATGGTTCTGGACAGCTTATAAAGGATAGTAAAGGTTTCACTCATATAAAATAAGAGATGTAAAACAAGAAAACAGTGGTATTAAAGGTTATGGCAAAATTTGAGCCTTCTTTAAGACTTCTCCCAAACTTCAGGTTTTTCCTAAAACTTAGTAAGAAAAGGGCTTGCTTTAATTCCAGGGACAATTTATTTCATAATATATCACTGCCACAGAGAAAACTGTTTTTTAAAATATCAAATTATTCAAAATAACCTTCATTAATACCTGAGATATAGATTGATAGATAAAATAGAAAAAAATTATGTAGAAAGAACGAGAATATAAATCACCCCTCCTTTTCCTTATCATCAAAGAAATGGATGGATGGATGGATTTTCTGGAAGCTGCTACTCCCCAAGACATTATAAAGCTTTTGTTATTTTGAATAATACAAAAAATCTCACTAATCAAGATGACTGAATTTCACTAAAGTCCAAAGTATAAACTTTCCAGAAGCCCAAACATGCAGTTGGTAGCAACTGTGTTAACACTTGGACAAAACTAGGCTAGATAAGAATCTAAAATTAGGAAATAACAGTTACTGTAAAAGCTAGGAATTAAACTGTATTTTTATCAGACCCAGAGTTTTAAAGTCTTTTGGCCTTGTGCATTGAAAGCACATGTACAGTATTTTGATCATGGCATTCTCTTCCTAGGCTCCTTGCTTCCAAGCTTCAGCCCTCACAATTAAAATCCATTACCAGTGACACCTTTCATATATCTGTGGACTTGGTGCAAAAGTCTAAAAATGTTTTTGGAAGTTCATAAAAGTTGAGTGACATAGTTCAGGTTATGCTGCTCTTTAGAAAAGAGACTGTATGGCTCCTGCTTTTAGCTTTGCTTCATGTTTCAAAACCTTTATTGGTCTTAGAAGAAATCAATGAACTAAGTGGATGTAGTAATGAAAGTAAACAGCATTGCAATTGATAAAAATTATTGTGCTGAACATACGAGTAACACTTTCTGTCAGGCAGTGCTTCTAAGAACTATTATATATATTTATGCTGAACAAGAATGATAGGATTATGGATCGGTTATTTTCTACTACAGCGAGTAGTCTAGACTATATCTCTTCCGATTTAACATTTGTCTTGATGATATGGGCTCTATATAAAAGACGTTGTATGGGATAGCATTCAAAAATTCAGTTTCCTTTTCAGAACAGGAACAACAGAATATGCTATTTTTCTTTTTTAATGAGACCTGGAAACATTTTTTAAAATATGATATCATTGTGGTACTGTAATTTGAAGTAATTCAGACCATATTATCATCTAATTTCCTTTCTTGTTCTGCTTCATGTCTACAAATTCATGTCTACAATAGAATTGATAAATGTTTCTATTCTTAATGTCCCATTCAATAACTTTGAAAAGAGGATTAGGATAAAAAGTGAGTAGGCTGTACTGGATAGAAAACCAAGTATTAATCATTATAATTTTTCAAAGAAAGTAAGCAGGTGGAAGCGCTACTGGAGAACATATTTCACATGTTCTCTTTTTTAATAGTCTAGTGCACGGGTGTCAAACTCGATTGTGTCATGTGACGTATCATAACTTTTTTTTGCCTTTGCGGAGCCGGGTAGGTGTGGCCTGTAAGTGATGCGTCCAGCCGGCGGGCAGCCAATTTGACATCCGTGGTCTAATATGTTTTCCTATTTAGTTACATTTATTCATTGTGATACTAAAATAGTGAATTCTGTAATAAATCATATTTACTCAAGGAAATTACTTAATTACAACTAATTAAAACACTTTTATTGTTCAGTCATTTTTATTTATTCCTTATTCATAGATATTGGCATCAGTTTCAGGCAATGTTCTCCATTTATACTCTTTCATGTTTCCTCATGAAGAAAAACACAAAATGCTAGAAGGTTCTCTTGAAACATCCTAATGTTTTCAAGTAGATGTATAATATGTATAACTATGCATAGTTATTAGGCCTTTGAAGTTGTGGTAATTTAGCTGTGGTAATTCCTTTTACAAACACTAAACATAGTTGTTCGTTTATTTGAGATTATCATTCGGCTAATCTTAAAATTTTAGTAATTTAAAATGTGTGTGTGTTTGTGCTATTTCATACTTAAATGCTACTCCTTTATTAAAATTGATTTTTTAAAATCAGCATCAAGTTATTTGCTATCTTACAATGCAGCTAATAAAAAATACAGTAAATGTTAAGTACCACTTACCTTCAATCATGCTATCTGGGGCTAATAGGAAATAAACTTCAAGAAACCTGAAAGGCATTGGATAGTAAACCAAGAACCAGATTTACATTTGTATTTCTTCATTTGGCTTTCCCTTTGTAAATAAAATAATTTGCTCCTTGATTAATTTCCATATCAGCCCTTTTTTATTATAATTGTATTTATTATCTCAGCAGTCTTAACTAGGCTTGTGTCATGCCTAGGCCAAAAGATGACATAGTGCAATCCAAATGATTAGATTCTTTATTTGTTTAGGCCTAATGGATAGAATCTTGTCACAGTAAAGATAAAACTTTCTAACCTAATAGATACACCCTGGGAGATGTGTAGGGTATGACTCCCTGAACCTCTTCCTGCCTTTTCAATCCAGACTGCACAGTTTCTTAATTTGGGCTTTTCTCTGAAATGTGCTGCCTCCCTGAAAAACCATAGTGGTCTTCCCAGAATTTCCCTCCTTTCCTTCTCCTGGTACATGTTCCATCACAACTTGTAATCTCTGTTGAGATTGGTTGTTTCTTAGGTGGGAAACCACTACGCATCCACAGGCTGTATTGGAAAGAAAATGGTAGAAAGCCATGGTAAATCTTTTCTGTATTGTTGCCAAGCAAATTACATGGCTGTGCCCATAAATTCACCATGAATTGAGATCAACTTGAAGGAAGTTTACTTTGAATTACTTAACTCTTACCAGTTTCACCTGAAGAGCAAAACTAGACTCTTGATTAATACCTGATGTTTCCTAACATTGTGTTTGTCTTGGCAGTGAGACAAAGAAAAAAGGAAGAAACATTCTATCCCAGTTATATTTTCAGTGATATTAACATCTGCAATGGTAAATGAAACTTGTATTGTGCATTCTTTTATCACAGACAGCTGCTTTGACAAGCATTTTATTAGTATAAGGTTCCAAATCAAACAGATTGGCAAATTGTTTTACTGCCATTATAACGGACATACTTCTCTTTTCTGTTCTTATTTATCAATTTTTGCTTGATCTCTTATCAAACATTCCATTCTATTCCTTTCCTCTTAGATTAATTTGTTCAGGCATTCTCCTTTAGTTTGGGCAATTTTTCAGGTAATGCAGATAGAACTCTTTACATTTCTGTTGTGTTATATAAAATTATTTACTATACATCATTTTTGTATTTTATGATTTATAGTTGATTATGTTAGTAACCTATTTGGAGAAAAAAAAATCCTAGAGTTACACCTTACAATGGCATAACTGGTTTTCTCATTTTAATTATAAAAAGATGAAATAGTTTTTCAAAGCATGGAAAAGGAACCACCTCATAATTTTCTTTGTCTCATTTCCTGACTAATATGTTTATTATGTTTTATTGAAGTAGCAGAAAAAACATAACATGTTCTCACTTTTAATCTTATTGAAGTCCTTTTATTAGTGACTTATACAAGCACAAAACTCCTTAAATTTTATACCTGTGATGTCTTCAGGATTTAAAATGAAGCTGAACTACATTAGCTACATTATTTCTTCTAGGCAAAAACTGCAAATATTTTTTTATTTTATTAGGGAAAACGGCCAACTCCCAACTTTTCTCCGTAATTGTTCAACTTTTCCCCTAATAGAGCCCATAATGCAAATGAAACAATGGATTTTACTCAGTAGCTTATAAAATAAAAATGAAAGGAAATCATAGAAATGAAGATTGAGAATCTGTTTCACTAGCTTTTAAAAGCAGCCTTTTAGGAGATTTATGACATGCTTGTATTTCATATGTAGGAGGAATTCAGGATTCTGAATTTCAGATGTAGAATCATAAGATGAGAAGGCCAGCTTGAACAAGTTACTTGATCATAGACATGACCGTACTGGCAGCTGACAACCCCCCCCCTCCCGAAATACTTAGAGAATGATTTAAAGCTAGGTATTTGAGAATCTGATTGCTAAATAATACTTTCAAGATATTACAGAATCTTTATGTTGCTTTGCTATTATAAGAAATATGGCTACTCTTCAGCTATATGAAAACATCACACATTTTACATGTCTTCACCCAAAACAAATTTCCTCTATTTGTTGTGCATTGAATCTTTTCTCAAAATTGTAAATATAATTTGGATTAGATTAAATTTCAAAGATCCATGAAAGTTTGATTCCAGAACTGTAGAGAATGTATTATGGAAAAGTATAACATGGTCCAAAGAATGTTCTTTCGGTTGCTTCGTTATTGTTATTTTAGTCTTTTGTATCATAGTGTTTGAATTTTTATCTGCAGAAAAAATCTTTTTGTCCTTTTGCAACTGGGTATTTTATTATTTCTGTTACACAAAAAGAGATAATCATAATAGCCATAATAACTTATGATGATAAATCCTTACATGCTAATGACTCTAGGTAGCTCTCAACAAAGAATAAATTGTATTAAAATATATATATAAAAAAGCAAGTACAATGAGAGGTCTGACATATCTCACTAAAGGATGAAAAGATCTCCACAGCTGTTCTAAACAACGGCAGAGTGGGCACTGTCTGGATCTGAGAATGAACCTAATTCCAGAAGGTGGGAACTGCTAGATACTGTAAAAGGTGTGTTTTGGGGGTCAGAGAGATGAGATTGTTTAATTGAAGGTGCCGGGTGCATAGCAAGGTGTTTTTTTATAAAGTTTTGAATTTACAGATTTATTTCTGGGACATTGTGGCTGAAGATGAGAAATGCAAATACAAATAATAGCATGAGAAAGGAAAATGGAATCATGAGAAAGAAGGATACATGTTAAATATATGAGTTTATCAAAGATGTGCTGGAAGTGCTCTGAGATATTTAAGGACATTAAGGATACAAAACAATCAGAGGTGCTATTCGACCGATTCGCACCGGTTTGGCTGAACCGGTGGCGGCAAAACTGCCGCTCGAACGAACCAGTGGGGAAATTATGGTTACCGGTTCGGCGCAAACCCGTCATCCCACATGAGCGCGCTTTCCCCACCCTTCTGCATATGCGCGTGCCAATCAGCTGAGAGGAGTACGATCTTCTCAGCTGATTGGCAGCCATTTTTTAGCTACCGGTTCAGCTGAACCGGTAGCTAAAAAGCATGTGCAGATGATCGGAGAGGCCTCCCCAGCCCTCTCCGATCATCTGTGCATGTTTTTAAGCTACCGGTTCAGTTGAACTGGCACTTTTTTGAGTTAAAAATTAGCAAAATTACTGAGGAAACCACCCCTGCTGTGTATGCTTTAAGTATAATAGTTGGGGATACAAGCATTCCACAAGTCGAATTGATGCAATAGAACCTTCTAGCTGCAGAAGGAAATAATTAGCTTTTGGGCTTTTGTAAAGTGCGATGTAGATATTTTCAGCTTTGAGCCAAAAAAGGCCAGAAAAAAGAATGCATAATAGTTCAAAGACAGAGAACTGTCTGATCCCTTTGATAAAATTGATAAAATGATTATTCAGTGGAGAGATGAAAAATGAATTTTCAAGGGTTCAGAATTTGGAGTCCACAGAGAAACGGGTTGAAAACATTTTTCCCACCATCCAAATGAGTTGGCTTAAAGCTTCTCTAATCCCCAGCCAAGAGACCAACACATTCAGAAGGCTGCAGGTTGAAGAAAGCTGGTTTGGAAAAAGAAACAGCCTGCAGAACAAGAAATAAGTCTAAAGTAAGGGTGGATGTAGGGCGTGGAAGATGAAACACAAGGATGGAGGAAACAGGAAGTCAAGGCAAGGTTTGACATATAAATTATACCAATTATCTGTTATCATTTTGTTTTCGAGATCACCAGTAACGTGATATACAAAAGATAATTAGTCCCTTCAAGAGTACTATAGTAATGTTTCTCTGGCATGATGGGAAGCTGATGGATCAAACCATATGAGTTGGCATACTCTTCTATTTGCCAGGAAAAAACACTTTTTGGGTACCTAGGGAGCTGGTTGAGAAGTTACTGGCCAACCAACAATGCCCTTTATCTCTGACCTTTGGCTCTCCTAGTTGGGTTTGATGGGCATTGGACTCAACCTGTAAAAAACAACTTATCTTGTATAAGCAGATGTCCTCATTTTATTTCCTCTCTCCCTCTTCTCACTTTTGGAAATGTCTTTAATTCTTCTGGATTTGGTCTTCTCCCTGAAAACTTTAGAATAATATTTATTTATTGAAGCAAATTCATTTGGCCACCCATTTTCATTTGGCTCCAAACTCACATAGTGTAGTTGCTGTGACTTTTGTGCCCATGACCAGTCAGCTTTTTGGTACCATTCAAGGTGCCAGTCATCACTCATAAAACCCTTCATGGCAGAGGACCAGATTACTTGTCCCTCTAGATGTCTCTGCCTGTTGCCTGTTGGTCACACAAAGTGGGCATATTTCAGGTCCCTTCTTGAGGCAATGCTACCTAATGGCACCTAGAAGACATGCCATCTCTGTTGCTCTACCAGTCCTGGGAAATTAGCTCTTCCAAAAGTTCAATGACCCTGATTCTATTGCCCTTCTGTAGAGCTGTAAAGACTTGGCATTTCTCCCATACACTGGACTGAGATGGCAGATACTATAAACTAACATAGCTGTTGGTTTAACAAGTCACAAAGACTTGTCTGATGACATCATAATAGCAATAGCACTTAGACTTATATACCACTTCACAGTGCTTTACAGCTCTCTCTAAGCAGTTTAGAGAGTCAGTATATTGTCCCTAACAACCTGCGCCCTCATTTTACCTACCTCTGAAGGATGGAAGGGTGACTCAACTTTAAGCAGGTGAGACTTGAGTTGCTGGCAGTCAGCAGAAGTAGCCAACAAGCATAAGATCCAACCGTGTGACTATTCCTTGCATATAATAGAAAGCTGGACACTCTAGCGTGTATGGAGATAGGAGGGGATAGAGGTTTGTGTTCCTTACTATGAGAATAGTAACTCACACGTTTGTCCTGCTTTTTGTCTTTTAAATATAAAAGAGGAAGAGAGGTTTAAAAGAGTTTTAAATATAAAAGAGGAACCACTGATTCATTTACTAGTTTTGGGTGTGTGTGAAGGCAAATTGGTATAACCAGTTACAAGTGTTATGTAAATGACAGCTTCCAAATTCTGTCCATGGTACTGATCCAACTGGTTAATGGTTTATTTGGTCATTTGGTCACCCTTTCTTTAATGGAGATTCATTCAGTAAAGCTTTAAATTCATCTTTATCTAATCTTAGGTCTGAAGAGGCTTAGTCCATTCCCCCATCCCCTCTCAGAGCCTGCGGCTTGGCACAAAGCCACCAAAAAGTGAAAAATGGGTCCCTGAGTAAAAGGTCATCAAGTACTAACCAGTCTCATGTGAAAGCTGAGCTTGAAGCTATAATAGTAGTCTACTTGGGGAAATATTAAATTTTTAAAGTGTGAATGCCCTGATTTTCCCATGGAGGGAAAGGTTGGCTTATGTGGTTTCCAGAAGCATTTTTATATAGGCATTTATGGAATAAACAAAAGTAAATTTTATATAAACATCAAAGAGATTTTTGCAATGCATTTAGCAATTCTGTTGGGCTAGGAAAGGCACTTATTTCCCTTTTTATTCTCATGGATAACCTATTGTTTTCCTCCTCTCCTCCTCCTCCGCCTCCTCCTCCTCCTCCTCCTCCTCCTT
>JAOYMU010000049.1:12475630-12487274 GCA_025802295.1 Psammodynastes pulverulentus
CCTGCCTTCCATAGAAGACCTATATGGCACAGGTCAGAAGGAGGGCTGAGAAAATATCTACAGACGCCTCACCTCTTGGACATAAACTGTTTCAACTCCTCCCCTAAGGATGCTGCCATAGTAGGGCCTATCAAATTTTTCAACTTTCAATTTCCAAACATTAGGGGTGCTCAAAAGTTGGGGATTGTAAAGACCTTTTAGTTAGTTTACTATAATGTACCAGTAGATGTGATTGGTAAATAACTACATAAATATCATAACTTTTCAGACCAGCAATTTTCCAGCAAACAATTCAGACCAGCAATTCCCCAGTACCATCAAAGAAGAACATTATTCTGTGTGCAGTGAGCCAGGTGGAAGGTATCAAAGGTATCATTTCACTCCAGAGAAAGGCTCAAAAACCAAAACCTGCCCAAGTAATTGCAGATAATCTGGTATATTTCATGAAGAAGAAAGGCATTGACAAAAGCCATTGGAGGAGATTCTACAAATAATACTACTGGCTGTGAAGGTGGTGCCTTGCACTGGGTAGAGGTCAAGCCAGAGCATCCACTCTGCTGGAGCCGATTGACTAGTCTGAAGGTGTATATGAGCCACCTTTGACGTACAAACTGACTGCAGTGGAAATAAAGTAGTACATTGTCGAACCAATGCAAGTACCACAATAGCCCAATCAATAGAGAGATGTGTGAATCAGGTCACAGAGGCAGCAAACAGAGTGTATATACATGAGAAACGTGAGGGTTATATCAGAGACCAAGAAGCAAGTTGGTGGCTGATGTTGAGGAATGAATCAAAACAGGACTTGATAAAATTCAAACATTTTTGTAACTCAGATTATTGCTTTCTGATGTTAGTTTATGGTTGCAAGGATTTTTGCTTTAGCTAGATAACATTCATGCAGAAAAAAACTTTAATTTTTGTATCACGAGGTATAATTTTGCGAAGATAAAGTTAACAGTATTTGTGGGGTTTATGATCAGACATGGATTTACCATACCAAGCTAAACATTGTACAATTGCAAAAATAACAGATTTGAATTTTTGGTGTAAAGGCACATATTTTACTAACCCTTTGAAAAAAATTGTAAAAAACTAATTTTCACCCCATTAAATGACACGTCCTACCTCTATAAGGCATTGCATGATAAAACAACTAAACACAAGGACAGTTGATTCCTTCATGCCATCCATCTGCTGAACACCTAATTCTCACAGGGCTTTAATGTCTATGTATATTTACCCATGTAGTATGGCTGTTGTATTATCATTTATCCTTATTATCTTCTTTAAACCCCCACTCTTATTGGGATGATGATGATGATGATGATGATGATGATGATGATGATGATGATGATGATGATGATGATGATTCTGTTGCTTTGCATGCATATTGAGAGCTTCAGCATCGGAGACAAATTCCTTGTGTATCTAATCACACTTGGCCAAATAAAGTATTCTATTCTATTCTATTCTATTCTATTCTATTCTATTCTATTCTATTCTATTCTATTCTATTCTATTCTATTCTATGTACAACTGTCATGATCACTGTCCTCCTCCCTCCCCCCCCAATGCAAAAGGGCCCTAAGCCTGAAATGTTGTAGGTCATATATACTCTGAAATAATACCTAAAACAATGCAAATTATAACGTTACCTTTATAAGAGGGATGTTGAATTTGATAACAATATGGCTGACCTTACGGTAACTGACCCGGTGCCTCTCGGTTCTAGGTTCTCGGTTCTCTTGCCCTTTCTACTGATACTAGCACTCTCTAACATAAATTGTGCCTTTTATTGTATTTCTCTATACCTATTTTTTGTTATCTGTCTTTTCCTCCTCTAGGGTCCTCAGGCAGCTGCAATTTGTCTGCTCTGGCTAATATGCACTTCAGAATCATATATGCAAGGAGAGAATTCATTTTTCCCCCACTATAAGAAATTATGGCAGGATTTAGCCAGTGAGACTTCACACAGATGGCCACTCTACCTTTAATGAGTGATACAGACATTCCAGAAAAATGACAGCATGATAATTATTTTGTATGTATTTTCAGGTCCCAGAGAAAAAGAGGTCAACTGCTTTATTAATTAAGCAACTGCTTCTGTCTGCAGATGTAGAAACTGTTGTGTTTGGCTAAGTTTTCAGTAGGAAGCCTCTTTGCCTCATTCACTTTCACTTACTCTTCTTCAGTTTGTTCTAGAAGATAGATCTTTAATGCAGTTCCCACAATGAAAATAATAATCGCGCCTCTGCTGTGCTTTTAAGGAATCTGAAAGAAAAGGTGCATGTCATCTCTGCGTGAGACAGCAATTTTCTTCCTAGTCTTGTGCCACAGTTCTAACAACTGTAGCTTGCTGCATTGACAGTAGAAATTCCTCCGAATCTCATCCTGTACAGTTGATCCAAATGCATTGGGGCGGGCGCCTTTGAAATCCAGATATAGTTTCAATCATCAGATATTTTGATGTGAATAGATGTGTCCATGTCATCAAGTTTCTAGCAATACCTTTCCCCTTTTCCTTTTAAGTAGGCATACCTGAACCGCTCTCAGAGTTTAGGGCTGAATTTATGCAGTGTTATTATAACTTGAAGGGAAAGCTAGCAATATCATTTTGCTTTAAAATTAGAGACAACAGAAGAACCTCATCAGAACATTCATAAAAAAGGAAAAACACGTTTATTTATACAACAGTTTGCATATTTTCCATCTCTTTTTTGTTGTTTTTAAGTGTCTGATCAAGTAAATATTTATCAGAACTCCAAGATAATTGTCTACTCATCCTCTGTATAAGACAGATTGCTCTATCTGAAGAGAAAGTTTGAGATGATCTCCTCCACATCAGCAATTCAGGAAAACATGAAATCTTAGAGACATTGACTATATATCACACAGAGGGAAAACCCATAACTGTCCCTGGAGACATATTGGAGCTCCACATACAGTAACTATTTACTATTCATCATTGACCTATGAGAAATAGACAACAGATCTGGATACCTTAAGAAACCTTGTTCCTTATAACTGGGTCCCTGCCTCAAGTTTGTTGAAGCAAAGCCAGTCTTTGCTTTTCAGTTGGAGAACCTGAGTCTAGTTCCAGGTTGTAGATCCTCTGGAACTCAGGCCATGGTCTCTTAATATCCACTAGTGAAAGTATCACAGAGACAAAGCAGGTTGGTTTAGTTTCCACTGGGAATCTTTTGTGAAACCATTCTTTTCACCAATATTTGGCATATGGTTTACTGCCTTGAACAAAGGGTGGATTAGAAGACCTCCAAGATCCCTTCCAACTCTGTTATAAGTCATGGGGCTGTAGTGTATTAATGCTTTTTGAGAAAGAAGGAAGGCATTGTCCCTGTATGCTCAACTAGCAGCAATCAAAAGTCTAACAATTGTTATCCTCAGAGATGAACAGTGGGTTATATTCCTTTTAAAGTTCTGATATGTTGCAGTGTGATAGAGATAACTGCCTGAGGGTTACACACTTAAAGTGACAAGTTTCAATATTTACTTAAATCCCGAGTCCATTCCACATTTTGTAACAATTGTATGTGCAATTTATTGCTATCATTATATCCAATCTTCTGTCTTACTGAGTTCTTTGAACTGTATCTATTTTTTACTTAATCTTCCTTAATATGTTTATTTTACTTACACATATCACTGAGAGCGTGCTGTGGCACTTTTGCTGTTAGTAATGAATCCAGCTGGTTTTTCTCTGAGGGTCCAGATGCTACTCAATTCATCAGCTAGATCCAAACTCTAGATGGTTCCAACTCAAATATGAAAATGTACACCCTTCATCAAGAATACATCACACAACTCTAGGGCCAGCTATTGCATTAATTAATATAAGATACTGAGTAGCCACTGTGATGTCAAATTTGTAAAAAGCAATCTTTGAAATATTCCAGAAATTTCAATATTAAGTATATATAAAAGCCAGAGAATTAAACATTTTGAAAAGTCTGTAGAAGGAATTAATACAAATTAAATAAAGGTAAGTCCTGATTCACTAATCTTTTGGTGTCCTTTGGAAAGTGTCAGGAGGCATAGAGACTAGGCTGCTCAAAATGCTTAAAAATATTCCAGGAAACAATGGAAATTGTTTCCTGGAACATTTTAAATGCTTTTTTTACAAATTTCTCACATACAATACTCAGCAAATTCAAGAAACTCAAAAGTGGTATGTAGTTAAAAGAACAAATATTCTAATTCTTGCTTTTGTTCTTTCTTGATAGCAATGGCAATAGCACCTAGACTTATACCGCTTCACAGTACTTTACATCCCTCTCTAAGCAGTTTACAGTTTCAGCTTATGGCCTCCAACAATCTTGGTCCTCATTTTACCAACCTCAAAAGGATGGAAGGCTGAGTCAACCTTGAGTGAGCAGTGAGTTAACCTGCTATACTGCATTCTAACCAATGTGCCACCATGGCTATACTGAATACCGGTAATACTTGGCTTACAATCACCAATTGGACTGGAGAATTCATTGCTAAGTGGTGCAGTTGTTAAGTGAGGCATCACATGGCTGCATCCCTTTTTCACTGCAGTTATTAAACAAATCACCATGGTTGTAAAGCAAGATATCACATAATTGTGATTTGCAACCTTCCCTGGTTGGCTTCTCCATTTACTTTGCTTGTCAGAAGCCAGATTGGAAGATCATAAAGGGTGATCACATGATCCCAGGATGCTACAGCTGTCATAAAGGCAAGTCAGTTGCCACGCACCCAGATTGTGATCAAGTGACCACAGGGACATTGAAATGGTTGTAAGTGTAAATTACAGTTGTGCTTTTTTCAGCATTGTCATAACTTCAAACAGCAACTAAATGAATGGTCATAAATCAAGGACATCTTGTAAATTTGATGATAATAAAAATAAAAGCATCTAATAGTGTATCTCATTCCACACTACTAATTCAGGTGATAATTCTTACAGCATTAATTAATGCAGAAGGTAGATGTATCTTGACAACATATTTCTTCTCCCTTGTGAGAAACCCATCTTTAAAAGTGTCCTTTGAAATAGTTAGACATTACCAATTTAATTTTATAGGGAAAAGACTGTGAGAGGGAATCTAGGTAAGAGAATTCAAACAAAAATGAGTTCATAACTTTTAAATCAACCTAGAAAGAATTGGTAGTTGCATTCTGCATCAAGACTATTAAAATAATCCAATTAAATTCTCCCAAGCAAATAGGCTTTTGAATACCTGGCCAGTCTTATATAACAATTAATCATGGTTTATAAAAACTGTTAATCATGGTACCATCAGGACAATTTCACTTTGTATAATTTTATATAAAGAAGACAGTAGCTGTCTTTAGATTTCATTCATTACCTATCATTGCTGGCTTGAATTCCTGTGTTATATTGTCATGATTGATATTATTTATGCTTTCTCACAGGTGGAGATGTATTTGCTATGTGTGCCTGTAGATATTTTTTTTACAGAAAAGCCAATTTAAATTTGCATACTTTCTAGCACTGGGAATGGAAGGAATGGGAAGAAAAAAGAAAAAGCTTTTCTTATTAACTGGTTATCCCTCATGTTAGCAAGATCATCTTATGTGCTTGTATTATCTGCAGAACAGCCTGACACCCCAGTGCTGTTTACCTGTTGAGGCCAAACCAATATATTTACCTACCTAAATTTAAGCAAATTTATTTTCCAACCTTGTTCGGCTTAAAGGCAAAGCACATAATTCCTTGCAGTGTTTGTTTACTTTGCTTCATACAAATGGCTTATATCAATTATTGCAGATTAAAATGTGATCATAAATTTAAAAAATGGAATAGGAACAAAATGAGATATATATTTTTCTTCTGAGCTTTCCTGAAAAAACCATGAAAGGGGGAAAAATGGGAGTTACAATATTTTAGAACATTTGTCCCTTTGCAACAGCTGCAGCTCTGCTAAGGAAAAGAAATGGCCATCATGAATCACGTCTTCATCATCTCTTGTTTTGATTGCACTTTACAAATGGCTACCTTTGCTAAATGGAGGTACAGGTAGTCCTCAACTTATGACCATGATTGAGCCTGGAGTTATAGTCATAAATTGTCATGGTTTTTAGATGAGGCACCCATGCGATTGCCTCACTTAATGACCACAATCCTGGCTCTCCCCATTGTAGAATGAAGCAGGGGTGAGGCCAAGCTCTGTACTGCAAAACTTCCCCAGTCACCCATGGTCTGCCCTTGGCCTCCCAGGGTCTCCCTCACTCCCTGAGGTAGTCCTGGCACAGCTTCCTCCCCATGGGGTCCCAATCTCTTGGGCCTCCTCCCCCATCATGCCTTGCTCCACTTACCTTCGAGAAGATCGATTTTCCTAATGAGAAGCATTGCGTGGCCTTCCTAGTCTGAGGCCACTTGGTACCAGTTTAAGAGTGGCAGCAATTCTCACAAACTGAGAAATGTGGCCGCTTTCAAAATGGCAACCACCTTTGGGCGCCACGTGGCCTCTATCTAGAAAGATTATTTGGCACATCAGCTGCTTCTCCTTGAGAAAGGCAATCTTCCAAACAGCCTGGGCATTACGATTTCCACTATTAAATAGACTTTTACTTTGGAAATAAAGTACATTATATCTAATTTTCTTAAATTCATAAATAGTTTAGTTAAATTGCAACAATTCAGCAATTGATGATGAAGTTGAAACATTAATGCAAAACCAGAATGTTTCAAAATGTAAAGTCATCTGCTTTGCAACAAGATTTTATTAAAACATACCTTATTTCGTGAGATTAAAAACAAACAAACTATTGCTATTTGAGATTTTATATTATCAACTATATTTTTATTTGTCCCCAAAGGGGCAAAATATTCACAAGATGAAAATGTCAACTTTTCAATTTTCCTTATATAGCTTTTAGGTTTTAAAACATCTAAAATCCATAAAATATGTATTACATTTATTTATTTTTCTTAACCTTGTATAATATGGATAGCATTTCTTCTATGAAATATTTTCTTCTCTCCAATATATTACCAAAGACTACCAAAAAAACTCCTTTCATTAACTCAGAAGAAAGAGAGGATGCTGTTAGTGGGCAACTTCAATCTGTTACCTTAAAGGAAATTCTGGAATTTTGGGACTCTCTAACCAAGAGGAGGTCACATTGCATTCATGCCTGAAGCACCAAGGCACTTCTGAGTTGAAAGGATTAGCCAGTGACATTACTGTTTCTTGGGGGATGCACCGTTGGGGGCTCCTTTCATGTCCCTGGCAGGAGCTGGAGTGAAGGATGGGAGCTCAACTCTGCCCTACAGCAGCATTTGAGTCTCAAATGTGGGCTTGCTAACCTCCATCCCAGCATCCTAACCACGTGAGCCACTGTGCTCCCCAAGTGGTCACATGAAACAAGACTCCTGAATGGCTATCCTTGGATGCACTGATGTTGGAGAAATATTAAGATTTCCTCACCCTTACTGCCATGAGGTAGGCCCTAATAACAGCTCAAATCTGAGTTCAGTCAGATTCATTCTTCATCATCCTCCAGAAGTGCTCCTGAGGCCTGTTCACCTGCTTTATCTAAATCTTTTCTTTTACACAACCCTGGCATTATGACATAAAAAGATGTATTCTACTTGTGCCTTTTTCACGTATCCTTCTTATTACCAGAATGATATTTGGTGTGATAGCAAAGTAGTTAAGATGGAGGTTACACCAAACCCTCTATTTTACAATATACATATAACATAGCACAGTTATGGCTACCATCTTGACTTTTAAATATCCCATTTGTAACAATCAAAACTAAAAAGATCTGAGCAGATACTGAATAGATCCAGCCTAAACTACAATTAGCTTTCACTGAAATCAATGCACCAACTTAGAGTTAATTGTCCAGTAAACCCCAAGGCCGCTGAAGTTTTTACATTTAAATACATTTTACTATGGATCAAAGTCTGCTACAATTCATTCTGGATTGAACATATTGGCATTTTTTTTGTACCTAAAGATAAAAATTGTCCTTTATGTAATTGAGCATTATTTATTTATTTGTTTGTTTGTTTGTTTGTTTGTTTATTTATTAAATTTATATTGTCACCTATTTGCCCATGGCGACTCAAGGCGGTCTACAGAATATAAAACCACATTTAGAACAATAAAACTAATAAAAAGAATCAAACAAATTAATATAATAATAAAATCAAAATAAAATCACCCCTTCATCCCCCGCTCCAGTGACAGTAGATCATATGAGTCATCTAATGGGCTCCATCCCGCTCTGGGTTCCCCAGGCCTGCTGGCAGAAACAGGTTTTCAGCGCCTTCGGGAAGAGTATTAGAGTAGGGACATTCTAATCTCTGGGGGAATGATGTTCCAGAGAGAGGGAGCCACCATGGACAAGGCCCTTCTTCTGGGTCCCACCAGGTGTATCTCCCTTGGGGATGGGCAGCATTCTCTGCCTCCCTGTTCTGATGGGTTGGGTAGATGTGACCAGCAAGAGACGGTCCCTCAGATAACCTGGTCCCAAGCCATGAAGGGCTTGGAAGGTGACAACCAGCAGCTTGAATTATCAAACCATTATCCTTATTATGATGATCCCACACAGCTAGCATTGCCTTCCTCAAGCAACTCCATGAAAAGAAAAAAGCTGCCAGTATTTTCAGTTCTTACCAGATGTCAACAAAACATATTGAATTTATTGGGAAAAATAATCAGGCAACAAAGTCTAGGTAGCAAAAGAGCTTGAGGCTCCCCCCCACCCAATAATGGTGGAGAAAAGATGATGACATTCCTGGCCAACAGTAAACAGGGAGAAAGAATGTCATTTAATATTTCTGGGGAAACTGCTTCAATATAATGGAAAACACAGTGGTATGGGAGCTTTAGTTTTCATCCATATTCCCCCTTCCAATCTTATTCTAAAAAAAATCTGAACATTCTTAATTTTTTTAAAAAAATTAAAACTTTGCTGTCACCTGCACACTTTCAAAACACACCTGGGAATTTGTTTCTCTGATGATATTCTATTATTTTTGGAATCAGTACATGAGGTGGGGTGGTGTGGGAAAACTATTGTTGTCCCTGTAGTTTATCACTCTCCCTGTTATATTTGATGATAAGAAAGAAGAATGTAAAACATTTTTTAACGGAGATCTTAAATGCGCATAGAGTAGTGATAGCCAATCTTTCAAGCCACAAGGGTTGGCTTTTACCTTTGCAAATCCACAGCACTATTTAATATTGAAAGATAATTGAATAATAATTAAATCCTTTCACATGCCTGTATGTTCTTCTTGTCTACCCACGGAATAAGCTATTATAAAGAAGTATCAAACAGCCTGACCTTGTCTGTGCTTAGAAACCAAACCAGTCTCACTGAAACTTGCATAGAAAGCTGCCAGACAATACTAGAGCCCGTAGGTTAATCTCTAAAGATAGAAAATATTCTGCACAAGGTAGTGACAAGCCACTTCCATAAAATTGCCAAAAGGGCAGGGGGGGGGGCAGGAAAGGACATGGTTGTATCCATATAGCAAGAAGTGGATCTGTACTTCACGACTGATTTCCATTTTAGCACATATTCACTTTGGTGGTGCCATTTAAAGGCAGATATAGAAGAAAGTCGCAAGTAGCACTAAAATGTGTAAGGAAAAACATATATTAATTTTAGTCAGTATGAACTTCCTATTGTGATATAACCTTCTTCTTACTTCTTTGATAAGGTTGTTCTCACAAACCTTTTAAAATAATACTGAAGAATAGGAGAATTGGAATAACTTTGGGAAGAATTCTGCGCGCACTTGATAGTAATCCCAATAGAAGTGCATGCTATAAAGCATTGAACGAAGATGAGACAGAACCATCTGGTGTCTTTATTTCTGAAGGAAAGCATATCTTTTCGAAGCATAATTTCAATACTGAATTTATAGCTTCAGTAAGAGTTATTTACATTAGCTATTATAAAAGAAAGGAAGATCCATTTTACTGACTAATCCAGATTATGTATATCATGGAAAAAAATTAGTGACATTTGGTCAGACAGGCTCCTTTTGTTGACTTTTTAATTTGTTATAAAGAACTTTGACACTTTGGTGCCTGGCTTGGCTTACAAAGAAAAAAAAACCAGGATACTTTATGATTTGAATTTCAAATATCTCATGCATCAAATAGAGTTATGAATATTTAATATGCCAACTGGAGTTAGACATGATCTCTTTGAAAATATTCCTATTTGCAAAAAGCAGAATTATACAAGCCTGACCTTTAAAATGAAATGAACAAGATTCTTGTTAAGTGTGGTTGTTTTCAAAGGAATGTTAAGTTCCTAAGAGGAATTATAGAAATTATATGTAGCATGTATTGAAAGATTTTTGTCAGTTTCTAGTCTGAGCAAGTGGTAATACCAAATGATCTTGGCTGGTCTAACAAGCTAAACAAGGTTATCCCTGATTAGTACCTGATCAGGAGGCTGCCTTCAAACTTTAGAAACATTTTTAGGCTGGAAAGGAAAGTTTAAACAAAATGTTCCTGAAGTCGGTAATGGCACGTCGGTTCCATAATGGATGTATTCATTAGAAGTTGAGCTCTCAATTTAAGGTGGTTTTTTCCCCCTTTTTCATCTTAACATTATTAATGAATGAACAATGCTGAATAATAATAATGTTCTAACTTAAAAGTAAAACTAGTTCAACTCTTACAATACCTTATTCAGTCTGCATTATTTTAGAAGGTGTATGATTTGGTAGTAAAGAAATAGGTTGGGACTTGAGTAGGAATCTCTCTTGACATCCACCAACTTCCCATTCAAGGACACAGATTTTTAGACAATGGATTCACAGCTTTGGTCACCTTGAGACACCAAAAGCAAGAATCCCATCCTTGATTCTTTTTTTAGTGAAATTATCTTTTCCTTTCTTCAGCAACTCCTCCTGTAAACTGAAGGAGAAATGGGTGAACAAAAACTGCAGAAGAAAACACTTGAATTTTGAGGGCAACAAGTATGTTCAGTCCTCTTTGTTTTCTTCCATTCCCCGCTCCCAACTAATACATTTCTACAGATCTTTCTATACCCCAAGATAAGTAATACTTGTTCTCTTTTGTGGAGTTCTTGGGGTGGGCTGTTGGTTTGTTTGGTTTTGGGTTATGTATGGATTGGTACGTGGAAAACAAATTGTTATTATATAGCAGAGATAGTCAGTCTGGTACCTTCCTGATGTTTTATGCTTCTGCTCCAATCAGTGCCAATTGAAGGACACTGTATTCCAAAGCATGTACTGTACTGCATAGTCCTAGCCTGGGTAGTAGGGAGGTTTCATTATATTTTATAGTGGTGAAAGCATACAAATATACCATCTTCAGAAAATTTAAAATGAACCGATGAACACTAAAAAGAACTGTAGAAACAGAGACAGCAATCCTGAATGAGAGAAATTATGTATTTTTGCCTTGATTTCTAGTCTAGCAGAATGACTGAGAATTGGAATAGAGGACTGGGAAATGCAGATTAAAAAATCTACATGGATGTTTCTATCAATTTCTGTGATATAATCTTAGTTGAAAAAGCATCTTCTTGTCTCCTCCACAGCTGTATTTTTAAATACCTTTCCTTCCTTCCTTCCTTCCTTCCTTCCTTCCTTCCTTCCTTCCTTCCTTCCTTCCTTCCTTCCTTCCTTCCT
>JAOYMU010000049.1:13023826-13033951 GCA_025802295.1 Psammodynastes pulverulentus
AGAAGCTGAAGAAATAGCCCTTTAGAAATTTCTTCAGCTTCTATATAACCCCAGGAATAGATTCACAAGACTTTCGCTATTTAGATATTAAATTCCCATATCTCTAGAAAGCTTCTCAAGAGGAATGATGATACTCTTGGATATTACAGGAGATATAATTCCTTATTTATTTATAATATATAGTGCTTTTTTAAATTTGCTTGTTGTATAAGGAGTGCTAAGAAGGGCAAAAGGAGCAGATTTTCTTGCTTTAAATAAAAATAGATAGCAGAAACAAAAATTGGAACATAATTGAGGTATTAAATAATGCAAAGCTCAGTCTTAGTCTTAGTGACATCCAATGTAATTGTTATCATTTTGTATAAGGATGTCTAATATTATTTCTAAAAATACAAAAGTAGACTGAATATTTTCAACACTATTTATTTAATCAATTTATACAGCTGCTCATCTCACAAATAAGTGACTGTTGGTGGCATAAAACACAACTAAAATAGTTAATAAGTGGATTAAAAAGTAAAAAAACCAAACTAAAACAAAGATAATAGACAAAGGTTTATTAAAAATAATAGTGCCATCTTACTAGTTCAACCATCCCCTTGGGGTCCCCAGGCTTGCCAGCATAGCCAGGTCTAAAGAGACCTCCAGAAGCTCAACAGTGATGACGCCAACCTCAATTCAGGGGAGAAAAAATTCATTAAAGCAGGAACCACAGCAGAAAAGGCCCACCTCCATATTGCCGTTTGTTAGGAAATGTGTTCTGTGAGCCCACATGAAAATGGAAATTGGATCAACCCTGAAATGTTGCAGAGAGATAACCCTAAAATAACTCCATGATGTCTTTTTAGTATTTATTCAACTATGTCCATTTATGATTCCATCACTTCCTGTACAAATAGCATCTAAATATACATTTATTGCTGTTTTTAACCATTTAGTCATATCCAACTCTTGACAACTTACAGGTAAGTGCTACCCTGTCAAGCACACTTCTTTCAATTGTTGTATGTTCAACTTTGCATCAAGTTTGATGTTATCAACTCAGTGTGTTTTTTGCTTGCCCCTTCTTTGTTCACTAACCATCTCTAGCATCATTGCCTTTTCCGATGAAATATATATTAGATATCTCTTAAAACAGATCACTTGTCACTGTCAGACAATCCATAAAAATGTTGGTATCAGGTGCAAGAAATCAGGGACCGAGGTATTCAAATGAATGCAGATTTATGGCATGTTAACACTCTCTACAAGAATCTGAACTATTAATGGTTAAGGCAACTTAGTGATAGATAAGAGTCAACAGAATTCAAGGTGGGCTGGATTTAGATCTCTTGTGGGTGAGAAGGAACTCGAATCTGATGACATGTGTGACCACTCCCTCAGGCTCAGAACCAACAATAAAATTTTAGTCCAACATAACTGGAGGCCAGTAGATAGACGGAGGTAGGGTTGCAATAATTCTATAGCAATGTATATAATTTCAGAATGTATCTTGTCTCTACACGGAACATCATCTGTGGATAATATTGGCATTTGGAACCATTATGCTAATTCAGAAGAACAATTTAGGGCTAATGCACTTGAATTTTGGGTGTGCAGCAATATAATCCAAAGTACAATGCAATTTTTTACTTGGGGTGCATAAAACAAAATCCCTTCCTTGTGTAGCTTTGACTCTGTGATTAGTTCATTGCTCATTGCTATAAATAAATATCAATGAATAAATAAATAACACATTTAATACTTTAAATAAAATAAATGATATTAGACTAGGTTGCATTAAGCAACATGGGAATATGAGAGATGAATTTTGTAGTATCTGAAAACAACACTATAGGAATTTCTATACCTATATTAGATACAATAAACCCACAAGGCCTTATTTTTAACCTACCAAATCTCTGTTTTGATAAGAATTTGCCTATGTGAAGAAACAAACCAAATAGATTGTCTAGAAGATTGTTAATTCTTACTTAACCCCATCTGACATTTCTCATAAGTAAATATTTGAGTAAAATTTTAGAAAATACACAGTGTTTGTACATTATTAAAATAAATAATCAGTGCCTATGAAATTCACTTGGGTTAATAAATCCCATCAACTCTGAATTCAAAAAGCAGCATATGGGAGTGCATAGTGAATATAATTTTTAACAAGAAATATATTTCATTAATATGTACAAATATAGTGGCTTATAGAGCACTATACCCTGAAACTAACAAACAGATGCTATGATGAGATAATCCTGCTACAGCCACCAGTAAAACCAAGAAGCATCCTATCCCACCTTTGCAATGGTTGCTTCAACTCCCAGTATTCCTAGCCAGCATGCTAGAAGTAACAAATATATCTCAGTTGTCTTCAATGTTTTAAGAACAAACTGTTGGCCCAGCTTCCAAATGTACAAATTAATTTCTTACAAAAGAAATTCTTCCAAGCAGCAAACTACATGACTAACATAGCCCTATGCTAGAAACATGGTTATTGGGTGTTGAGAAAAAGGCCTGGCTAAATATTATCAAAGACTGGCTAAACATTTATTTTCAGCATCATGGCTGGTCCTCTCTTACATCTTGCTAGACAAATTCCACTCCACCCAGAAACAGCAAATTGGAGACCAAGTGCAGCATGATAGTTTTGCCTGAGAAGCTTTTCTAACACTGGGACAAGTTCAAGTTATGACAGCTCTTAGACAAAGGATCCTTAATATAGGACTGCAAATCAAATATACCAAACTACCAGCTAGAATACAACAGGGACCTAGTTAAAATCTGTTTCAAACCAATCCAGCATCTCAATCAGCTCACAATAAATAAATTCCACAGAGCCTTGACATTGTTCTGCCATTAGTATTTTGGAGAACAAGTTTCAGAATCCACTGTATATGCAGGGAGAACTTGCCCCTATCAACAGGGAATCATTGGATCCTTTGTTGCTATATTGTCACTTCTAAGTAGACAGGTGCTACAAACTGCTAATCAATTCTTAGACCATTTTCTGGATGACCAGATTTTTCTTTTATGGAAAACTCCTAGCAAATAACAACCTGAAATCAAAACATGCTGTTGCTATAAGTTAGCATTTGAAGCCTGCAGAATTCATGCTTTTCAAGTGGAAAATCAATTTGGATTCTGGTTGTACTGTGTAGACTAGAGCATCGCACAAAGCATTCGAATGCTGCATTATTCTTACCTTGTTTTACTTTAAATGAAAAATGTTGCCTAGAACACTACAGGGACATATCCATATACTTGCCAGGAGTCAAGACTGACTCGAAGGAGAAAATAAAAATAATGTCAGAAACCTTCATTATATCTTTCAATAAAACTGGAAGGCTAAAATAAAAATGATTTGTGCTCCGTTCTGCTGGCTTATTGTCATAATGTGATTGTCAAGGGATTATTGAAATTATTTCAATCTAAAGAGACTTCAGGCATTTTCAGATCTGAAGGACTACACAGAGAATAAGTAACCAGGAAGGATAGCATTACAGTGACTAATCCTCCAATGGTCATCTGTCTTTTGGGCTGTCAGAACAGAGCCCCAAACCTATAGCTCTACATGTAGGGCACCTATGGATAATGGATGTATTCTGCCTCTGTCCTCTTATACAAGCTCTCTAAGTACAAATTCCTATCCTAACAAATAGCTCCTCCATTACATGGTGGGAATAGAAATATTTCCTGTTCTGCATCACCTTCCTTGAAATGTATTTGGATCCATATTCCAATAATAACCTTGATGAAAGGAAAAAATAGAAAAATGATCCCTACCATAGTTCTACATATGTTACTGCACTTTCTATTATACCAGATCCCCCAAAAAATTATTCTCCCATTTATAAAAGTTGCATAATTGAAATAAAAGAAAGATAGCATAACAGAACCCTTCAAATCATTTGCCAACTTTTCGTATATACAATAATTGTTTGAAAATCAGTACTAAATAAAGGATGCCAATAACTATTGGATTAACTTTACTTTGGAGACAATGTAGAAAACATACAGATTTTTAAAAACAACAACTAATGGAACAGTCACTGACTTACGTTATTCATATACTCTGAAAGAAGATCCTGAAGAGCTTGGCGGATGGCATTACACTCAGTGATGATGCGCTCACGGTGAAGATCACGAGTACAGGAGGAATCTGCTAATAAAGCAGCTCCGCTGATAATTCCCTCCAAACGTTTTTCAAGTGATGGTCTTATTTGGTCTTCACTTACAGTGATAGAATCCAAAGCAACCAAACTCTAGGAAAAGAATTAAAAAGAATGCCAAGGAAGTTTAGATTAAACTCTAGGAAGACATCGAAAATGCAAATCCATAAACATCTGGGCTGTCTAGAAATGTCAGCTTCATATAACATTGAGCTCCTTCAACAGAAGCAGGACAGTTTCTTGAGGGTTCTTTTGGATTGGTGTTTCTTGCTGGAACAGCAGATAAAGCCTTTCCCAACTTAGATTAGCGTCCAAGTTCAGCTGAACCTTGGTCTGGAGTCCTGGTTATGGTGACTCATGCCCTTATCGCTATGCAGATTGACTACTACAACATGTAGGTCTCTATGGGGTGCCTTTGAAGATGGCCTGAAATTGTAGTAGCCAGGGTGCCATAATAGCCAGGGTGCCAGTTTTCTCGACAACATTTTTACACGTAAGTTGTCAGGACTTTATTCCTAGGACTGAGAGAGAGTAACGGACCAAAGGCTAGCTAATGTGCCTAAGGCAGGACTAGAACTCACATAATCTCTTAGTTTTTAATCCAATGCTTTTAACCATTACACCAAATTGATTCTCTTAGATCATCTAAAAAAAAAAAGCCTTCCCAGGGTTCTGCCTTTAAAGGAGATGAGGTGATTATAGACCATAAGGCAGGCCATCTCTAATGTAGCCTTAACTTTTTGGAACAACGCAACCTCTACCTCTCACTTTTAAGGTGCAGCTGGCATCATTTCAAGTGACATTTCATAATGCTTTGAAAAAACTCAGCTTTCCAACGTTGACTATGATTGGGCAGCTGCTGCTCTTTGCTTTATATATGTTTGAGATTTATCTTCTATATGTTGGAATATTTTACTTGGGGGACAGCTTTTATTATTTTTAGTAGTTTTCTAAAAAATTGAATTTTTTTCTGTTTCTGTACACGATTTAGGATATGGTGGTACAGACAGTATAAAAATACTATTAATAAGTAATAAAACCATAGTTTGATCTTTTCATACAAAGAGCTGAGCCTTTTCTGTAACTGCAACCTAACCTGGAAATACTTTCTTACATAGATCATTCTAGCTGCGTATTTATTATAATTGAGATCATATACTATAATTTATATATTTACTACTATATGGAGTTCACATTTTTTAACTTTGTCTAATCATTTATTGTGGTGAATGAGCCAGTGTTTTTGCTATTTATTCATAACGTTACTATGCTTTCTTGCTGTTTTTACTTTAATATTTAATTTCATTTCAAATCATAAAAGAAGAAAGGACAAAATTCACGTAAAGATATTCATGCCAAGAAATCCATGCCAGATTTACTCAGGTTTGAATGTTTTCCACTGCTTTTGGATCTCTTTAACCTTCATTTTTAAAAAATCAGTAACAACAAAAATCAAGTAAAATTGAACATTCTTATTCAGATGACATTAAATTAGTCATTTCAGACCAACAGAAAAATATAGTTTTGCATAAAATAAAAAGATGAATACATTTCAGGAATATCTACCTCATGTTAATGGCATTATGCAACGACAATTAGAGTAGTAGTTTGGATTTCATCTGAGGTCTTTTACATCTACATCAGAAGTGCACACACAAACCCCTGAGCCGCATGCATCCCCCTTTCAGACCAAACTGGATATTTTAAATCCAATTGAAGCTTAAGGAATCCATTTTACCTCTTAAATCAGACCTACTTTATTTCTGTTCCTGAACTGTAGCCCTCAATATGCTTGGCAAGCCTTCAGGTCTACCAAGTTGAATACAGTACTTTGCTCTAACTTATTCTAGACTATAATACCCTTTCTTCCTGATCTTGGCCATTCTATCTCGAGCTAATGGGCATTGAGGTTAAAACCACTGTAAAGGAATTAAAGTTGGGGGATGGTATTCTAAGTGGAAATAATGGAACATAATAGGTTTTCCTTAGCTATTTTCATAATCTTATTTCACTGCGTGATTTAATGGTTAATACTATCATCCACCAACGTCAACCTAGCTGGAGACAGGGGTGGAGAATTGCAAGTGTGGAGAGTTGCTATTCCAGCACCAAGCTAGGGAAGGTTAATTTATTCTAATATTCAAGGTAAGAAATTTTCAAGATACTGATAGGAAGCAGAAACAATGTTAAGCAAGGCTCTTTCATTCTCTTTGTATATTAAAAGAAAGTCTGAAAATCATTTTGAACAATGTCTGGGTAAATAACTTCACGTTGAAGTTCTCCTGTGCTATCAATAATAGGAACAAAAGAATGCTGGTGCTATATTGCATGCTTTCAATGTCAAATGATAATTCTCTATTCTGGCTTTTAAAATATTCAAATACTATTTAAATATATTAGATTACAATTATATTGGATGAGAACACTGAATAGCTACTTTTCCTAGATACAGTTCCTGTTTTCAGACTTAACCTGGTAAACTAGACCCAAAAGAAAAAAATAAATGGTAGCACACTACCATTCCTCTCTCTAGAAATAGCCAGTGCTTATAAATTATCCTGTGGATGTTATTTCTGAATGTAACATCATATAATATATCCCTAAAATGATAAAAACAAGTTCTCGTGGAACTTGCTGGATCAATGAAATGATTTCATAAGTTTAAGAATCATGCTGCATCGAACAATCTTAGATATACTTTTTTCCAGAGGAATATTTCATTTCACCTTCTACAAATGTCAGCTCTTTTCTAATTTTCTTTCATGTGATTGTTTTCTTATTATTAAAAATGCAACCTCTTATTTTTCAAACTATAATTTAATGTAAATTTTAGTCCCTTTGTCCACATTCTCTCATTTATCTAGCATTATATTATGCCCAATCTTTTTTGCCCATTTTACCATACACTCTTTAACGTATTCCCTCACATGGTGATGGCTGCGAGGATTGTTACTTGCCAAACACTGGAAAGACAAAGAGATGCTGACTGTTGAAGAGTGGATTTTGAAATTGACTGAATTAGCAGAGATGTGAAATTAACTGCTTTGATTAGAGATAATGGACTGGACAGCTATATAAGAGACTGGAAACCATTTGTGGATTTTCTACATGCTAAATATAATACATACAGTGCATGTGTGTGTGTATGTAAAAGGGGAGGAGAATTTATTGCTTTTTCTTTTCTTTCAGCACCCAGCCAGGGTGGATCCTCCATGTTAAATGTTAAATTTAATTAACCATTTTTTTCTCCTTTTTTGTACACTATTTTTTCTTTGTTGTTGTTAGAGTTGAATGTAAGTTTTTGTTTTCTTTCATTTTTATTTTCTATGATAAAACAATAAATATAAAGAAAAAATGCAGCCTCTTATAATAGAAATTCACAAATTCAGGACTATGGCTGCCTGTGTTGCAGAATAATTAGAATATGGCAGGATATATGAATACACAGATAAATAGCAGGACTGTGCAGTGCTTCAGCTTCAGTTTCTAAAACTTGCTTCTAAATGCCCAGGGCCACTAATCAAATACCTATCTAAACCCTTTAAAGAAACTTCATCTTTTCCAAGGATCATACAGCTGAGAAAGGCAACCAGGGAAAAGACGCAGCTGCTTTAAACAGACGCAGGCAGATGCTATAGTTGCACTGCTACAACCCTTTTTGAAACTAAATCCAAAGCATCACACAGTTCTAACGGATATCATTTTGTGAGTTTCATTAATTCAGCAAGTATTTTGGCTACTGAAATATTTTGTTCAACAAACATGTTTTATTATTTTAATATTTCTTTTTGTTGCTCACTCTTGTGTATCTGTATCTATGTATGTGTATGTTAAATTCTGTTCCTTCCAAAATGAAACAAGATAGCTTTTTTAACAAAGAAGACAATATGAACCATATAACATGCAAATTAAGGAGAGCAGCTCCTAATTCATGAAAATTGCAACAGGCATTATAAATTCATAAAGTTATTAACATTCCTTCATCGTGTTTTTTTTTCTCTTGGAACTTCTCACAGCAGGGCTGGTATGGTTGATTGCAAGGGGGAACTTAGCATTAGAAAGCAAGACTCTATTGGGAGTCTTTTCCAATTACAATGGAAATGTTTGAGAATTAGTAATATTTAATTAAAGAAGAAATATATTTTGCTGCTGCTTCTTTCCCAAAAGATAATCAAACCATAGTACAACAGTTTAAACTTAATGTAGGGGAGGGGTTATAAATTTTGAAAATTAAGCCAGTGTTTCTCAAGCTTGACAATTTTAATACATATGGACTTCAACATCCAGCATTCTGGAAGACAAAGTCCCCGTGTCTTAAAAGTTGTCAACCTTGAGAAATCCTGATTATAGTACATTTGTGCTATAATATCAGAACAAATAAATTAAATTCCAAATGTCTCACTCAGTGGTGGGATTAAAAAAAAATTACTACTGGTTCTGTTGGCGTGGCTTGGTGGGCATGGCAGGGGAAGGATACTGCAAAATCTCTATTCCCATCCCACTCCTGGGGGAAGGTTACCACCGATTCTCCGAACTATTCAAAATTTCCGCTACCGGTTCTCCAGAACTGGTCAGAACCTGCTGAATACCACCTCTGGTCTCACTGCTGGGGGATTTACTCTGGCCCAAGCACAGGATTGTCACACACACTTTCAAGCTAGATGATCTGAGCAGAGAGTGTTTCTAGGGAGGAAAATCCCCATCCTGATCCAAAGACTAACTCTCATTTCAACTCTAAATTTAAACTCAGGGCTGCTTCCACAGTAATAAGACAGGTCAGAAAGACACAGCAAAAGGTCTATTCTAAACCTGAACTCTGTCATCAAGTTTATTTTAGCATGTCTAGAAGCCAATGGGCACTACAAGGTAACTACTTCACAGAAGGAGAGCCACTTACTAGGTTGATAAATATTCAGGTGACATGTACTACTTATGTTAATATTTCTAAAATCTCTCAACCAGTCCATAACATTTCAAAGCTTGTCGTGTTTAGGAACTGACACTGCAGTTTAATTTAAGGCAAGTACCACTTTGCAGTTAAAAACTGTTGGTGACATTTCTTAAGCTTACTCAGGCAGCGCTATTACTGATGTCCCAAGTCTCCTTAATTTTCTTTATAGTTTATTTATGTGCTGCAGAAGAAAAGATAAATTTTGTAGAGAAAGGCAATGAAAACCTCAGAAGATCACAGAGATAAGGACATTTCAATGCCTGAAATCTGAAATGCTAAAAGCAATAGTTTTTCTGTTGGTAAAAGCACAGACGTGAAGGCTGAACACTGAGAAAAAGCAAGAGTAAGCAAATAGATTTATTTCATTTTTTGAATTAAAAATATCACAAATTGCACTTAAGGACTAAATATAGGTAATAAACAGAATCTCACATACAGGTAGTCCTTGACTTATAACAGTTTGTATAGTGACCATTCAAAGTCACAACGGCCGTGAAAAATGTGACTTATGACTCTGATCAAAGTTACGACCTTTGCAGCATCCCCTTGATCGTGTGATCAAAATCCAGATGCTTAGCAACTGGTTCATACTTAAGACCACTGCTGTGTCCCAAGGTCACGTGATGCCCTTTTGCCATTTCCTGACAAGCAAAGTCAATGGGGAAGCCAGATTCACTTAACAACTGTGTTACTAATTTATCAGCTGCAGTGATTCACTTAACAACTGTGCCTAGAAAGTTCAAAAAATGGGGCAAAAATCACTTAACAAAAGTCTTACTTAACGGACTCGACTTCCGGTCTCCAACGGCACCGGACGCTGGAGAGGCTTCTCCTTGCCCCAGCACCCGAAACCCATAGTCGCGGAGGCCCCTAGCGGCCAGGCGCCTGGTTGGGGCATCTGCCGGTTTAGGGCGGCTCTCCAGGGGTCCCCAGCCCAAAAACCAGGGGCTGGGAGGCCGATGCTGGAGCGCCCGAGGCTCCTCGAGGTGTGGCGGCTCTAGGCGGCGGCCATTG
>JAOYMU010000049.1:13101211-13112539 GCA_025802295.1 Psammodynastes pulverulentus
AAGATATAAGAAAATTCAACATATTGTAAACAATGTACTTTATATCTGAAACCAATAAAACTTTTTCTATATAGAACCATGTCCAAAGAGCTTTAGCCAGATGAGAAAAATGAGACAGGAAGCAAAAGAGAACATCAATGAGTACAGAAAGTTGTTCACCGCTTGTCGATTGTGCCCTGACCCAGAAGCAGAGCAGGAATCTATCTTTTAAAGTGGCATCACTATATTTTTTTTAAAATGAACCCATATATTTCAGATGCTATTGAATGTGCTATATGGGAGTGTGCTGTTGGCATCGGGAGATTTTGTGAGAATGCATTTATATAATGCTATTTACTGTGGAAGTCACTGGTTCTCTATAATTACATTTGGAGCAGCAGAGAACATTTCCTTCAAACTACCCTATAGGATTAGCCATCTGTTGTCAGTAAATAGTCCTTCTTGAAAGCTGGAGGGCAGTGATAATAACCTATTTTATAACTGAATCAATTCTGAAACAAAGAAGAAAGCTATAGACCAGACATTGTAACATCAGCCTCAAGGGAAACGGAAGAACTATCAACAGGGAGCACATGGAAAGCAGTTTGATTGAAGACAAAAAACATGATTGAAGACAGGCAGATCATTGTTAACTGACCTAAGAGTTATCTAATAATATTAATGCTGTAATACAGTGTTTCTCAATCTTTACCACTTGAAGACATGGTCTTGAACTCCCAGAATTCCTTTTGCTGGTTGCATTGCTGGCTGGAGAATTCTGGGAATTGAAGCCTCCACATCTTAAAATTGCCAGCATTGAGAAAGACTACTGTAATATATCAGAAAACAATTGGTGATTATCAGATTACTAATCATCAATGAAACTATCACATACTTTTGATATAAGTTCAGCGCTTAGAAGAAAACAAGTATTGCTGTGCTAGATCAGGCAAATTCTTATCAATACCATCCTAAGTGTCTACAAGAAACCCATGAGCCAGCATTCTGTCACTGGGCACAGCTTTAGCCTTCCCCAGGGATTCCAGAACTGGAACACTCACCACATCAAATGATGTCACTCAAGCAAATGACACGTATTCATTGCAACAGTTGACTAACAGACAGCTTTGAACACTTATAGGATTATATTGTAGTGATGTCCATACTAAGTATGAAAGTATCCCCATTATAGCAACTTCAAGCATGTATCTGGACACTCTGGATCAAGGGTCTTCAAACTTGGCAAGTTTAAGACTTGTGGACTTCAACTCCCAGAATTCCTGAGCCAACATGATTGGAGGAGGAATTCTGGGAGTTGAAGTCTTAAACCTGTCAAGTTTGAAGACCCCTGCTCTGGATAATATACTCTAGCAGCTGAGCAGAGTGACAGAAGGAGATTATCTTAAAATCTTGAGCAAGCAGAATTAAAGGGTTCCTCATAGAAGTGACACTACATTCCATCACTGTCCAAGATGGGCAATGCTTTTCAACCTGGGCATTGCTCAACTCATTTCTGTCTTGCTCAAGGACACCAAGGAGGGCCTAGCATTGAGATCTTGTCACAGCTCTATCATTCCAAGGCAAGGATGGCTGAGGGGCATGATGTGCAACCCCTAACGGATTGACTCTTGTCTGAAAAAGTGGACACAGCTGAGGGAGTGGTTTTGGCACCAGCGGCAGATGCAGGGACAGAGGTGCAGCCGGTTGTGCGAACGAAAGTGCCCAAGCCCCGTAAGGAGTTGTGCCTTAGTGAACCATGGGGGCGGCCAGGAAGGCAAGAGAAGGACCTGGGGAGTGACATGACTGTCGGAGCGCCACTCATAGGTGATGAATCATGGTGGTTACCGAGAGATTCCCCAGCCAGATAAGGGACTGGCAGGTACAGCATTGGCAAGGCCAGGATGATAGTGGATGGACCACGTTAGGCAGTACCACCTTGGATATACTGCGGACGCAGTTTGGAGAAGTGACTCTAAAGGACATGACACAATGGCCACAGGACCATTGGTTGGAACTACCTATGCATCTTGAAATGTTTCAGGGTGTGGACACTCCACTGACTGCATCGAGTCCACTGGGCGAGACTAGGAATGGCCATGGGAGGAGTTTGGAGCAGTATCCCTCAGGATCAGGGCAGTCCCGTGGACTTCTGTCTTCAGAGGACAGTCCGGCACCCTCAGACTCCCATATGCCCACACAGGAGCTGAGGGTATGCATGGGGGATCTACGGATCAGGCCCCAGGGTCCTGTATGGGCATCTGCACCATGGGGCCTCCAAGGGATGTGAGGCCCTACCTTCTGCAAGCTTCCTTTGATGGAAGTGCTGACAAAGTGGCTCTGTTTTTAGGAGAGATCATTAACCACCTGGACCTGTATGGGCCATTAACCACCTGGACCACATTGGGCCATGGTGTTTGCGGTCACCGGAGTGTTAAGTGGTGAAGTGGTGAAGTGGTTAAGTGGGATATAGGCTTGTTTCTGGAGGCCCTGAGGGCCAGGTTCAAGGACAGGTCTCAGGGACCAGGCAGAGGAAGAGCTAATGGCATTGAAGCCCTGACAGGAGCTCTATTGTGCAGTCCATGGGGCAATGTGGAGGTAGACACTCGGCCCCCCTCTCACTAAATACTTCTGACAAGTCAGTATAGTCAGCCAGGTATGGTGAGTGCTCAGCAGCCGTCTGGTCCATGTTGTTCATTGACGGGTTAGGACTCAGCGGTCTAAGTGGATCAGGGCCAACCACCAAGGTCATCCTGTCTCTGCATGACCTCCAACCCCTCCTCCCAGGTGGGTGCACACAGACCACTACAAGATAGAGGACATTCTTGACTCACGGGTCTGAGGAAAACAACTATATTACCTTGTGAAATGGAAAGGGTACCCCGTGACTGACACATCATGGGTGGTATACACTAATGTTACTGCTCCACATCTACTCTGCCGCTTCCATAGGAGACACCCTGGGAGGGCTGGGGGTGGTAATACTGTTCCTTGACCATTGTTCACTGTGTTTCCTGTCTTGCAGTTTGATCAGTAGTAGAGGGGGCCACATGTCAGCTCCAATGCTCTCCTGCTCTGGAGCTTGACATTTGTGAGGGGGTGGCATGGGGCATGAGGAAGGAGGTCAGATCCCGACCTGAAACGAGCACTGGTCCAGCTGTACACATGCCAAGTCCCGATAATGAGCGGCGTGATAACAGATATTCTCCGACTGGGCGTGGCTGCTGCTGTTCACCAGGATGCATGGGTGGGTGAGGGTGGTGGCTAATTAACCCATTGGAGACTCCCACAGGGATGATGTTCAGGGATGGGCAGGGCTGAGAGTGTGATGGGTGGGATGGGCAGATGCATTGAGGATGGAGGATAGAGGTGAAGGTACTCACGGCATATGCTGGGAGGCAGACTAGGAAGAAATAGGATATCTGGGTGACTGGGTAATAGGCTGTTAAGATAATTGTGGGCTTCATGGGGGCGGGGTAAGGCTGTGGCATATATACAGCACTGGGAGGCAATCCCTCCCAGCGCTAACTTTAACCGGGTTTACCGGCTTTGCCGAGTGCTGTATGTTTGCAGCAAAATAAAACATTCTGGAACCATGTTTTGTAAGTAGCATCTCATTATTGAAGTCTTTTACTGCTTTCATTGGCAGTTCGGGCTAAGAGTGGCTCTGTCCACTCTGATGGGTTCTCAGTGCCATCTATGGCAGGGGTGAGATTCTACCGGTTTGGCCCGGTTCAGGCGAACCGGATGTTAAAGTTACATCTGGTTTGCCGAACTGGTAGTTGAACCAACCAGCTGACCCGCCCACCCCTCTCCACCCCTCCCAGGAGTCTCCACGTGGCCAGTTTTGGATGCAGGTAAGTGCAGAGTCTGTGCAGAGGCTCTGGGAGGGCAAAAAATGGGCCTTCCAGAAGTCCAGAAATGGGTCAGTTTCCTTCTGGAACGTCTCCAGAGCCCAAGGGAGGCTGTTTTTGCTCTCCAAGAGGTCCAGGGGAAGCCTCCAAACCCTGGGGAAGGCAAAAAACAGCTGAACTGAAAGTACTGGAAGTGCGGAAATGGGCCTGTTTCCGACTTCCGGATGATCTCCAGAGCTCGGGGGAGGCCATTTTCACCCTCCCAGAGGCCGAAGGAAAGCCTCCAGACCCTGGGGAAGGTGAAAAATGGCCCTCCCGGAAGTTCCAGTAGGCCACACCCACCATGGCCACACCCACCCAGCAACCAGGCAGCAAACCAGTTGCTGGGATTTTTGAATCTGACCCCAATCTATGGATACAGAGGATTGTTGTGGGTAGCTGTACAAATCTTACACATAAAAAGGTCTTGTTACCCACACAGCCTTATGTAGAGCTTTATGGCTAATGAGGGAACCCAGAAAAAGCAGACTAGATACCGTGAGGTGCTGTAAGCCTACATTGCTTTAAAGAGATTGCAGATGTTGATACTAGTCAAAGGGATCTGAAGTATATATATGACTATTAAATGCTTTCACATTCATAATAGTTTCAATTTATCTTAGATCTTTCATAGCTATTGTTATTAGCATCAGTCTGAATGCAGTTATATAAACATAATTTGACTTCCATTAATTGACTTTTACAGAATGAAACTGTTCACGTGTTCATTTTCTGGAGGAGAAACTGCCCTACGTTTACATTGTGTTTGTGAGTCTCTGTGGATATAGATATTTATAGATTTAGACCTGTAACAATGTCGATATTGTCATGACACACATCTCCAGTATAGCACATTTATTTCCAGTTAAATTATTGCTTGGGGGCTTGCAAAAGAGTCTCCAAATCAAAGCTCCTAGCTTGTCTAGAGCAGCATGAACATATTTGGGGTAAAATTTGCTTTGTTGTACCATTGGCAATAAACTTTGCATCAAAGTAATAAGTATCAGCACATATATAGCAGGGGATTCCCACTTCCCAACAGTTCCAAGCCCTGGAGAATAGCTTAAAAATGCTTAAAAGCTTTCCAGAATGGTAATAGAGACAGAGCTTTTCTATCCTTGGGGTGCTGTTTCTCAAATCAAATCAAATAACGTTATTGTGGTCATTAACCAGCAGAAGGACATTTCTAAGAAGGATAGATTTATTTATGTATTTATTCAGCAAAAATGTTACAAAACACATCGCAATTACATTCTTAATGAGCAAATATGAAATTATTTACTCTGTTTACAAATTCAAAGATAGATTATCTATATAATCAATACATGATGGAGTTGCATACAGAAAGTCTCTGGAGTTTCCCTGATATGCACTCAAAGTCCACTGTTTCTAAAGAAGGGTGTTTTTGACTAAGAAAGCTCGTCCCCAGAATTCCTGAAGTTGAAAATATCTTAAAGAGTAAATTATGCAATATTATTTTAACTTGGAATATAAAAAGAAGGAAATGGTAAAGAGCATAAATAAACCAGAAATATTTCAATTGTAATTGGCAATTGAATTTCTTTTGTTAAGGAACATGGTGGTAAAGCATAAATCATATGACTGCGCATCTTAGTGATGACATTTATGCACTTTTGATCACCTTTATTAAGCCAATCCTGCTATGTCAATAAGCACAATGTCACATGGTTGCCACACAAGACCTCCTGCTGGCTTTCCCATTGATTTTGCTTGTCAGAAGCAGGCAGTGAAGATCACAAATGGTGACCACATGACTGTGGGATGTATGACTGTGTAGGTCATAAGAACTACTTGCTCAGTGCTATTGTTACTCTGAACCATCCTTAACAAATGGTCCTTAAGTAAGGACCACCTGTGTAATATTGTGAATCTGTGAACAAAGAAAGAGGAAGGATGTAATAGATCCATGAAAGAAAGTGAAGATGTAAGTTTAAATTTGAATAAAAGAGCTAAAATGCACGTCAGAAAAGATAACTAGGTATCAACTAGACTGTTGTGGGTGACATATCACACTAGGAATCTGTAGACTGGGTGACAGCTAGAAGAACCAGGAATGACCCTTGGGAACAATTGCACACATTTGGAATTAATATAATTGAAGGGTAAAATGGTGACAAGGTGAAAGCTACAGAAAAAGTGATTGGACTATTGAGAAACTCAAGAATGAATGAGTATGGTGATTCATATATAGAAGTGTGCACTATCTGGAACTGATGCAGGCAATGATGCTTGAGGGGCCAATGCCCACTTGGAGAGTTTGACACCTGCTATCAAAACTTGTATAGAGACAACAAAATGTGCAATTTAAGTTAAAGTGGATACAAAGAGGTGATTGACAAGTGCTGTTCTTTAACAATACGAGGGGCCCATATCATATCAGAAGCATTCTTTGCCCATTTACAATGTGAACACACCACACATTTTAAAGGTGAAAAGGGTTGAATTAACAGATAACTAGACCAGTCAATTGATATGGATTCTAATACTGATTATTTGTAACCCTTATAATCAATTTATGCTAAGAACAGAAATTCAAGTGTGGATACCCAGAGTCTTTCCCATTATTATAATAGACAGGTGCCAGTCTAATTATATGCATAGGTATTCATGGATTGGTTAAATTGTTTAAATTAAATGAATTTAGAGGGAATATGCCCAAATAAACCAATTTAGTGTGGAGGAGTTATGCTAGGTAAATGTGTAATTACTGCAGTCAAGATGTATCACAATCCATCAGTCAGTTATGTAACATTATTTCAAGTCAAGACATAGCATTACTTTGTGTACATTGAGTTTTTGCTCTTAATGCACCTACAATATCAATACTTCTGTTTCTATTGGACTAGAATGCATTACGAATGGAGCCAAATTATAAGTTACTCTGCAAGTTAAATATTAACATCTTATACTGCCTTCGCTTCTCAGAATAGAGGATAGAAAAAGGAAATATCTTAAACTGAAAAGGAAAATGTAGAGGAAGAAGAAATGTAATTTATTTAGTATTCAGTTTACATCTGGGACTGCTTTCAAATCCTCATGGATTTGTAATTTAAAATCCCAGTAAATGACTTCTTATGAAGATAAGCAAGCCACCTCAGCTATCTCAGTGTGCCAACAGCCAACAGCCAACAGCAGCAGCTTGACTTAAATGATTATTTTTGGCTGGCAAAGCCAGAATCAGCATTATTGTTGCCTGAATTTGCACAAAATTATATCCAAATGATCCTTAAACAAAAATCAATCTGTGTGGCACATCAAAAAAATATATCAGCGGAAGTAAACAAACAAAAGTTTGATATTGGAAATAAAATGGCTGAACCAAATCAAAATTAATATTTATGTGGTAGCATTGAAGTTGAGCCGAAGGGGGAATTCCACTAGTGACATTTCTCTCAACAATATAATGCTCTGGTTAAAACAGCAACAGCAGCACCATAATTTTATTCCCTTTTATGAAACCCTCACAGGATCCTTTCAAAATACAGGTTTTGTTTGCTTATTTAAAATATTTATATCTCACATTTCAAACACAAAGCCACCAAAGTCCTCTTAATGACTGCGAATATAATAATGTGTTTGGGGTCTGTCCATTAAACAATGCCATCAATTGGGGTCTCAGATATATGACTTGTCTGTTGTGGCACCTGCCCCCAGAATAATATCCGCTCAAAGATCTATATATGCTTCTCACCCGGATGATGGCATAAGGCTTTGAAAACCTGGCTATTTGCCCAGGCCTTTCCATTGTTCCGGTTTTTATTACGTACAGTGCCCAAAGTCATCTGGAGGCAGGTGTTTTTAAATCTATGCAAATAATTAATTGACATAAGATGCCCTGTAATTGTTTTCACATGACAATTGATTAAAATGGATGGTTAATGGGAAGAAGACGACCAGTCAGAGCAGCTTTCTGTAAAAACTTTAAGCTGCCTTCTTCCTTCTCTTTTCAGGAATAACAAATACATCCTGTGCCATATGTGCAAAAATCATAACTAAATTAGTCTTCCACAGCAAGATATTCACTGATCTTATAGCATATGGTGGAGCACCATTACAGTAATGTGTTCTACACTTTTTTCTTCAATAATAATGCCAGTATACAGAATTAAAATAGGAATCGTTTTTGATCTGTCATGTTTTTGAAAGCCTTGAGGAACAGAAAACAAAAGCAGAGCACCAAATATTGTGGGAGGGGAAGCGAAAACATTTATGTAGGACAACAGCACAATAATTGTTAAATAAGATTAAAGCTTGCTTTACAGTAATGCATAACAACGACAGTCCACTGCTTTACTAACTGATTGAATTTTGTCAATTTTCCCTGCAAATTACAATGAATATAAGGATTGTACCCGGCTACTAGAAAGATGCATCCATATATAAAAGAAGTACTGAATACATTTTCTGTCTGTTCTATCACACCTATACTGATGAGAAAATTCATTTTCTCCGAAGATTTATTGGCAAGGTAACCAAAATATTTAGCTATATAAGCAATCATATATTTTGTTTGAATGCTTGATTTCTCTTGAAGTACTAAAATGGTATTACAAGATTTTCCTATACTGTAAAAAGGTTGTATCTGAAGGGTTCTTCACATAATAGGCCCATGAAAAAGCAACAGTACTTTCTATGCGGTAAAAATATGAATTGAGTCCGATCAGTACACTAAGAATATATTACATATTGACTAAATGTAAACATAGTGAAGGAAGACTCAAAATAATGCCATAACCATGTATTAGGAGAAAAAGCATGGTGAAAGCTGAGATGTGCCTAATTGGTTTGACTTTTTTTAGTTAAGGAGTTAATATTCATTGGACTTCAACAAATAATTAATAGATACAAACTAAGCTAACATTAGGTTTCCAATCTTTTACAGCAGGAGTTTTCAAATTTTGTAATACTACAACTTCCTAAAATTATGTATTTCTGCGCCTCCCTCCCTAGGCATAAAACTTTAGTATTTAAGGATCAAATCTGGGTCAATCATCAGGTCCAGATGTTTAGCATTCCGAGCTTTCAGACTGATGCTGGAGCCCATCCTCAGGGAATACTTCTCTCCAGCAGAGTGTTTGCTTTGGGCTATTCTGTGTATGGTATTTATATGTTGCCCAATATGTGTGGCTTTTTAGATACAGATTGGGGTATTGAGTTGTTGGCTGTTATTTCCTTGGCTGCCAAGCATTGACTTCCCAAGTACTTGATAAGCTGGGGGTAAATCAGCACTCCTATTGATTGATGGGGGGCCCATTTCCCATAATATTATCCCGGGACATATTTAAATACAATTTTGCAAAATTTTCTCAGAAATAAAAAAAAAATAAAGAAAAAAACCATAAAATTCAAACCTATATATTTAACTGACAATCTTGTTTTTCTTTTGCTAATTTACAAAATGGAGAATTTGATTTAGAAAAAAAACATCTTTATCACCAAAGGAAAAAAAAGAAATCAGAGGATTTGCTTCGCCTTAGTTCAGCTTCTCTTAAACTGCTCCAAAAATATTGCATCTTCTATAACACTGGCAGGCTGGAAATGTTGACTGGCATTCTGTCATCCAATGCAGTAACACTGAAAACATTCAGAGCCTTTGGCCCTCCTCCCTTTCTCTTGTCATAATTCCCTCTTCAGTAGGATAGCTGAGTCCTTTGGGTAGCTAAAGCTTTGCTTAGAAGTTTTATGTCCTCCAGCCATAACTGTTTTTGCTTGGAAGGGAAAACACAACACTTTTCTTACAGAGCTCTGGAGCTCCTTGAACACAGAATAAGGAGATGCCTCCAGAGCTCTGTAAGAAACCTAAGTGTTGTGTTCTCCTTGTATCAGGGAATTTTGTATCAGACAATTAAGTCTGCAAAGAAGGTGGTCTTCTATCCATTATTTCATGAAAAAAAAGTATGCTAGGGCAACACTGATTCAGTCTAGTACTCAATGATTAATATCTGCTATTACAAGCTTTTGAAAATTTGTGATATTTTGTTGTTGTATTGTTTAAAAATAATTTTATGGTTAACAACATGCTGTGAAAGTCCAAGATAACATTGCTAGATGTTTGGTTCATGTCTAGAACACTTGAAAAAGCTTCTGAAGCAAGGGAGCTTGTAACGAAGGAATGTAACTCTGAAATGTGTTACTAAAACAAAGTAAGAGCATTCACACGTACAGTATTTGTACTCCAGAAAATTTGCAAACGTGAGAGTGCACAGGGAATTTTAGAAATTAAAGAGAAGAAACATAGAAGACATTTCCACCACTTAATTAAGTTTGAGGGCCACACTTCCCCATAACCCTCAGAGATGTTTTGAAATCAAGATGAATCAAACCTAGATTTCATTTATACAATTGTTCATCTCACCAAAGGTGCTGTTGTAATGTCTCATAGCATTGTGACAAAGGTGCTTTTTCAAAAGGCAATTGGATTGTTTCTTTTTCCCTTGAGGAAAGAAGAAGAAAAAGATGTTTCGCTTCTCATCCAAGAAGCTTCAACGGTTCTGGCAGGAGGCTATGGAGGAATTAGTTCTGACAGAATGTGTGGGGCAGGGGTGGATAGAAGGATTATATTTCTTTGCAGTCATTTGGTCGGATGGTTGGAGTTTGAGACAACTATGACCTGGGTGACAATATCTCACAGAATTCTATGTTAGCACAGACAAAGCAGAGCCACAGGAAAGAGCTGGGAGCCAACTGAACTATTCTGGTAGATCTCTGGTTTCCCACCATGGTTTAGAAACCACTTCACCCATCAAACTGATTTCTTATTAGCTGCTTTCAAAACACTCATTGGAGTAGTGAGATGAGATATTAATCACAGTCACTGCAGTGAGATCAGGTACAAATTAATTAAAACTTAAGCAAAATCCAAACAAACCACTTTAGGGTTTAACACAACCATTGCATAACCTCTTCAGTGAATGGAATAGAGCAGATGGCATAGAAACACCCTAAAGAGCATACTACAACTTAGATTATTTTTTAAAATGCTATAAATCACTGGCATTCACCTGAAAAACAGCTTCATGTTATCAGTTAGGCTTTCATCCTGTAATTAATACTATATAGGTAGTATTCAACTTACAACCATTTGTTTAGTGACCGTTCCAAGTTACAATGCAACTGAAAAGTGACTTACAACTGGTCCTTGCACATACAACTGCAGCAGCATCCTGAAAGTCATATGACCTAAATCTGATTGCTTATTTATTTATTTATTTATTTATTTATTTATCGATCGATCGATCGATCGATCGATCGATCTATTCATTTTATAAACCATGCATCTTGCAATTCACAATGACTGAGCAGTTGGCAACCAGCATGTACAATAGTTATAGCATTGCAACATTTCCATTTGCAACCTTCTTGGGAGCAAAGTCAATGAGGAAAATAGGATTTACTAAACACCCATAGCAAAAAAAAGGGCATAAAATTGGTCATGACT
>JAOYMU010000049.1:13173103-13184102 GCA_025802295.1 Psammodynastes pulverulentus
ATCTATCTATCTATCTATCTATCTATCTATCTATCTATCTATCTATCTATCTTTCTTTCTTTCTTTCTTTCTTTCTCTATCTATCTATCTATCTATCTATCTATCTATCAATCTATGGAGAAGGAGAGAGAGAAAGAATTAACAAAATCAGATAACGGGTTGGAGACCCCTGGACTAGGGAGTTATTGTGAACAACGGACAGCAGCACAACCCAGGCCAGGCCATTGGAGAGCAGGGAATCCCTCCGTTGCCCACACACCTTGTTGCTGAGATTCACGTTAGCGTTTCTGGTGAGAAGCAAAGAGACCATGTCCATGTGACCCTCTTGGGAAGCCAGATGCACCGGAGCAATGCCTTGTCTGGTCACAGCGTTGGCATCAGCACCGTATTCCAGCAATGTGGTTGCTATGTCCATCTGGTTCTTCTTGGCAGCAATGTGCAGCGGAGTGTAACCGTTCTGTCAAGGCAAACGTCTTTGGTTATGGGCTCCTTCATTAAATAGGAGAGGAGCTATTACTGGCATTTGCCAGTGAGAATTTCTAAACCTTTAACCACATACTTTCTCTTGCATAGTCCATGGAAAAAAAGGTTTATTTTTCCTTTTTTCAAGGAAATTATGCAACCTCCCTCCCTCTCCACCCCTACAAATAATTTTTCTTTTCTGGTCTGGCCTACTTGCTGATTTCCAAGACAATCGTGTTGCCTGAATATGCCTTTGTTGATTTTCCTTACACTTTCAGCTAAAAAAACATCACCAAGAAAAGAAGGACCTGTTTTCATTAAGAAATATTTTAATTAAGAAGAATCATCAACCTGATTCTTCCTCTCTTGTAAAAAAAAAAAAACAATCTGAAGATTGGAAGCAATTCCATTAATATATGAAACTAGCAAGAGTGCCTGTAGGAGCTCAGATGGCAACCTGGGAGATGAAGAGAACCATATGAGATGTTAGAACCCTGGACATGGTGACGGTGATGTCACAGGGCAACTTCCAGAGACACGAGGGAGGCATTCTCTTCCCCCTCTTCCATCGAGGGGAGTTGTGGAACTAGGGTAGATGTGCCTTGGATTCTATCCTGGAGGTCACAATCTGTCCAAAGACAGACAGATGCGGCCATTTCCTCATCTCTGCAGAACTAAGAGTTTGGGGAAAGCTTAACCACTCTGCTGGAAAGGAGGATTTGTAAAGGGGAGAGATGATTAGGGAGGTGGTCTGGAAAGGGAAAAAGAGAGTAATAACAGGGGCGGGGGATATAAAACTTTTAAGAAATACATAAAAGTTCCCTTCACACATGTGTGCAGTCATTTCTGACTCTAGAGGGCGGTGCTCATCTCCGTTACAAAGCCGAAGAGCCAGCGCTGTCCGAAGACGTCTCCGTGGTCATGTGGCTGGCATGACTAAATGCCAGAGGCGCACGGAACGCTGTTACCTTCCCACCAAAGGTGGTCCCTACTTTTCTACTTGCATTTTTACATGCTTTCAAACTGCTAGGTTGGTAAAAGCTGGGACAAGTAAGGGGAGCTTACTCCGGTACACAGCACTAGGGATTCAAACCGCTGAACTGCCGACCTTTTGATCGACAAGCTCAGCATCTTAGCCACTGAGTCCTTTTAAGAAATACATAGAATAATTTTAATAAGCACAACATTAGGAAGCAGAAACATGTCTGCCGCCTGATTTTTACCCCCACCCGGGGTCTCTTCATCTCAAGAGAGGATTGAACAAATATCAAGCAAGAGTTCACAATTTCATTTTTAGATTGCTTGGGCAGCTGCGTTTACAATAAATACAGAGTCAGCCAGTAAGTCATATCCTGTCTCTTTAACTGTGGAGATGCATGAGCTGGCTAGAAAGCAGAGTAACAACAACTCAACTACGATCATCTCTGTTCAACTTTCTGATTCTAGGACCCAGTTGTGGAAGAAAGACAGATTAAGAAGCTGGGATGCTGGCACTGCACGGTCTACACACAAATAACTGAGAAAATTTTCCAGGAAAGATGTAAATGGTATTTTCTTGCAATCTATTTGCAGAAGCTGATTTTGGCATAAAGCTGTGGCTGTTAGTTATACAGACTGGTGGTGCATATTAGAGTTGATCTGCATTTTTGTAATATTGTTTTCATAGAGCAGTGAGAAAGGAAACATTTGACAGGAGGGCAAATGACAGATCCAACGCCCTCCAGCCAATGAAGACAACAGGATAAATCCTTCCTCTCCAGAGAAAATATCGAAGAAAACCCTCAGCCAGTGTGGACATCTGGTCATCTCTCAGCTGACCTGTGAACAAGCAGGAGGGCTGTTCCATGACTGAAGCTCATCTCAGCTAGGTTTTGTGACTTTCAGGAAGCCCTTCTTAAAAAAATGGCCTGCAGGCAGCTGCTGAGTTGTTGGATCAAAGGTGAAGGAATCAAGGGAGCCGACCCATAATTTCTGGTTTTTCTCTCAAGTCTGTCATTTTGTCATTTGGGTTTTAGGGCAACATTGGCTCAGGAGGAATTGGCTCTATGAAGAGAGATTACCAGCATCAAACTAAAGCAATATCCTGAGTCCGTGAAGATGTGTTATTTCTTAGGATTGCACCCAGGATCAGACATCTAAGCATTTCACTGTTCAGTGGGAAGCCCCTTTGTGCAAGTTTTTATTCTCTGAACAAACTCTTAAAACAGGCCTTTGGGATGAGAAAGCCCTGTGGTCCAAAATGTGGAGTGTATGGTACCAAGCTCAACATGGTAACCCTAACCATCCTAACCCTGATGGGACAAATAATGGCTGCTTTGTTTTACAGCTTTATGACAGTATTTATAAAATAACTTGCATTTCTCAAGGCAGTTTGGAATCAGGGAGAGATGCCTGTGGATTGTAGATTACAGGACAAAGATACCTACAAATTTGCTTTGGGCATCAGTCCCCTGAGCAGTGTGCCATAGGTCATCCCTTGATTTGCAGACCTCAAGACTGAATGTTAGGTTTCTCCCATCCCATCTCATCACAACTCATGTTAACTCACAACTATTGTGTAATGTTTTCTCTCTATGGTCACTTGGATTTGAGTTAACAAGCTGGAGCCTATAACCGTATCCAAGTATTTCAGTCTGGCACACCTTGGAAATGACCAGGTCCCCCAAAATATTACTCTGTTGGGCCATTAGGGAACTTGTACTCCCCAACTTCCCTTTTAAGTGGGCCACAGTTAACACAGCAGTCCCCAAAGGAGGAGAGAAGAACAATTCATCCATCATCTCACAAATTCTCTCCATCAATTCAGTTTCATTAAGACGGAAAAGTCTTTCCAAAGTGTTTCTTCTCCTGTCTAAACAGTCTAAGTCAGGGGTCTCCAACTGTGGCAACTTTAAGACTTGTGGACTTCAACTTGTGGGCTTCAGCTTTGCTGCTGAGGAATTCTGGGAGTTGAAGTCCACAAGTCTTAAAGTTGCCAAAGTTGGAGTCTCCTGCACTAGGACACCTAGGTCTCTCTCACAGTGACAAGTGTTGAACCAGGTACCATCTGTTCTATACCTCTGCATTTGGTTTTTCCTCCCTAAGTGTAGGATCTTTCTTTTCTCACCACTGAATTGCATCTTGTTAGATACGGCCAACAATTTGTCATTGTTGATTTTTTTTTATTCTTTTATATTCCTTGGCCATCTCATATTACACTAAAACCGTCTTTTTCTAGCCAGAGGGAACTCCTTAGAACTTCAGCTATCATTGAAGATTCATTTTCATGGTCAGAAATCAAGGAAAATGTCTTCAATTTATAACCAGTTTGGACAGTTTAGATAAACAGTTAAGAGTAACTTGCTATAATATCCTGACTTTGCTATCAAAAAGAAAACCTTCTTGAGACATTCCTACCACTGAAATTATTTTGTTTTACACACACATACAAACACACTAAATCAATATGAAAAAAGGATGGTAGTTCATGCTTTGAAATAAAAAGGGGTTTTAAAAAAGTTGAATAAGGCTGAAAGAACCATCCATTGCATCATGGAAATATTTTATTATCAAACCCACTCTCATACATACAGTAATTAAAATTTGGATGCTTATTGCTACAAGAAACATAAAACGGTTAGATCAAATATAATTGAAAATAAGACTATTTTTTAGTAAATTCAATTGGTGGGAACTGCACATCAATACTTGGGCAGCTACTCCAAAGATAAATCAAACATTGATATTAAAATTCAGCCACCAAACTGCTAAGCAGAACCACACAGTGCTTGCCTGTGTGGTTAAAACAGCTGTGTGGTTCAAAGCACAGATGTTTTCCTCATTTTGGACCACTATGTCCAAAGAATTGCCTACTTTGGGGGCACACAATTTTTTTCCCAGCTGGGGATTGCATTATTTATAAAATGCATGTTTTGCTTGATGTTTTGCCCACACACAAATTAAAGAAAATCACACCACTCCCTATTGGAGTTTTGCTGCCAAATTTCAATATTGCTATGGAAGGAAGGGTGTGAGAGCCATTAGTGATGCCCCCTCCCAGTATGGTATGCTATCTACAGGAAACCTACTCATATCTTTGAGTACCAAAATAAATTTTATTTACCCAGACCCTTTGAACCCTCACTTAATGTTTTTACTGCTGCTTTTTAACTGCTGTTGTTCCACATTTGAATTTTTATGGGAATTAAATACTTTGATATGTAAACTGCCTTAAAATATTAAGATTGACATTGCCACACATAAATGGGTGTGTTTGCAGCATATTTTAACAGCAATTTTTACTTTATAAAAATATTGCAAAAATCTTCAATGCCAACCTTAAATATAATAGTCAATAGCGAAAATATGCCTCTGCCTTAGAAATGAAGGGAGTGTGATGGCTCAGCAGTTAAAGATGCTGAGCTTGTCAGCTGGAAAGTTGACAGCCCAGGTTTGAGACCTGAGAGCCACGTAACAGGTTGAGCTCCCTTTACTTGCCCCAGCTCCTGCCTGCCTACCAGTTCAAAAGCATGCAAATACGATCACTAAATAGGTACCACTTTGGTGAGATGCTAACAGCATTTTGTGTGCCTCAGAATATAGTTATATTGGCCATAGGACCACAAAAGTGTCTTCAGGCAATGCTGGCTCCCTCAGGTAAGAAACAGAGATGAGCACACACATGCCCAGAGTTGGACATGACTGGACAGGGGAAACCTTTACCTTTATTTTAGAAATGTTTAAATTAAGTTCTTAAAGCAATATTTCACATCCATCACTCATCTTCAGATTCCCATGCTCAGAACTTAGCTGCATTTCTATCGGGCCCCATGGGAGACTTTGCCAATCCAGGTTTTGCCTGGAATTTTTTTTAAAATGGAGTTCAAGTCCCTGGTCCACCTCACCCTCCTGGACAGGTTTTCCTCATCCCCAGGGAAGCAAACTGCCTCTGATTTAACAAACTGTGACTTTTCACTCTTGGCAATATTGTTATTCAGCCTAGAACAGAGGATTTAGAATTTCATTTTTATTTTATTTATTTGCCCAATTTAGAGACTGCCCATCTCATTCTCAGAGCAACACTGAGAACCTTTTTCAAATGTGGTAACTTTAAGATGTGTAGACTTAAAACCCTCAGAATTCCCTAGCCAGCATGCTGATTTAGACCTATAAATTACTTTAGACCTATAAAATTCATCCATCCTTATTATGTTATAATGGCAAGTTCTTTACAAATAACTCTATAAAACCTTACACATACCACATCTGAGACTTTTTTTTAACCTTGCCTTGAATTGGCACACCTATTATGGAGACTAATGGGTAAATACACCAGCCTCCTGTTCAAGAGCCATAAGATTACATGCTCAGATATAGCAGCCCAGTCATTAACCTAATGTATTATTATACTATCCAATGCACCACCCAAGCAAGTGACACTTGCAACCTGATTATAAGAAATTGTTATTGCCTTTCTGATCAAGCAGTTACAAGAGAAGTAAGCAGAGGGTACCCCAAGGTTTTGTCTTAGGCCCAGTACTCTTCAATATTCTTCATAAATGATATAGATGAAGGAATAAAAGGGAAACTCGTTAAATTTGTAGATGACACCAAGTTGGCAGAATAACCAACATCTGGGAAAATAGGCTAAATATCCCAAAAGACTTGACAGATGTGAACACTGGGTCCTATCGAACAAAATGGAATTCAGTGTAGATGTAGAAAAAAGGTTTTTTACAACTAGGCAAGAAAAACCACTAGGTGGGACATGGCTAAATAGCAATAACTGTGAGACGAATCTTGGAATCCTAGTGGACAATCACTTAAATATGAGCCAGCAGTATGCTGCAGCTGCCAAAAAAACCCATGCAATCCAGGCTGCATTAACAGAGGGATATAATCAAGATCACATGAAGTGTTAGTACCACTCTATAAGGCCTTAATAAGACCACATTTGGAATATTACATCCAGTTTGAGTCTCCATAATATAAAAAAGATGTTGAGACTCTGGAAAGAGTACAGAGACGAGCAACAAAGATGATTTAGAGCTGGAGGCTAAAACAAACAAAAAACAGTTGCAAGAATTGGGTAGGTCCAGTCTAGTAAAAAGAAGGGCTACGGATGACATGATGGCAGTGTTCCAATATTTGAGGGGCTACCACAAAGAAGAGGAAGTCAATCTATTTTCCAAAGCACCAGAAGGCAAGACAAGAAGCAATGGATGGAAACTAATCAAAGAGAGAAGCAACCTACAACTAAGGAGAAATTTCCTGATAGTGAGAACAATTAACCAGTGGAACAGGTTACCTTCAGAAGTTTTAGATACTCCATTACCAGAGATTTTAAAGAAGAGATTGGACAACCATTTGTCCAGAATAATGTAGGGTCTCCTGCTTATGCAGGGAATTGGTTTAGAAGACCTCCAAGGTCCCTTCCAACTCTGTTATTCTGTTAACTTCTTTCTGCAGGACTTAACTTTGGTTATCACATAGAAGATAGGACCAACTTATTCTCCAAAGCGCCAGAGGACAAGACAAGAAGTAATGGGTGAAAGCCTTTTAAAGAAAGATTCAACCTAGAGAAAAAGAATTTTTCTTACAATGAGCACAATTAATCAGTGGAACAGCTTGTCTCCAGCAGTTGTGGGTGCTTCATTAGTGGAGGTTTTCAAAAATAGACTGAACAACCCTTTGACCGGGATGGTATAAGATCTCCTGCCCCTCCAGTCCTATGAGTCTATAACCATAATAAAGCTTGTCAAGGTTCTAGCAAAATAGATGGTACTATAATGACTATAATATGGCTTGCAGAAGTTAGTTGATACCCTATTTTCATTATTGTTTCGATTTGCTTTTTCTCTATTTCAAATGATGTACCTACATTTTGTTGATCTGAGAGAGACAGAAGACAGACTTTAATATAAAGAATGAGAAGCTGGAAAAAAATTACTAATTTCTACCTTGCATTTCACTGTGAGGTTTTTGTTTCTGCAGTCATATATATGTTGGCCCATTTCAAAAAGCTAAGTAGGAATGGAGCTGGTTGGAATTTGGGAGAGAGACCTCTGCAACCTCCTAGAGCTGTAATGTAGGCTTGGTAGTCAGGGAATCCTAGAGCAGTGTTTCCCAATCTTGACAGTTTGAAGATGGATGGACTTCACCTCCCAGAATTAGCTGGCTGGGGAATTCTGGGAGTTGAAGTCCACACATCTTCAAGCTGCCTAGATTGAAAAACACTATCTAGAGGAAATGCATAAGGTTACCAGGGGTCAGATTTGACCTGAAGAAGATTTTTATGTAACTTTTTCTCATCTTCCTTACATACCTGTTTTGAGCTGTCCCTGTGAGTGAGGAAGAAAAGCCACAGACAGGATTGTCTTCTCCTTTTGTTCTTTCTGCCAGGAAAACTGCAGCCCATTCTAAGACCTTCAGCTTAACAGCTGTAAAGTATCTAAATAATATTAGCAACAACACAAACACCATTGTTTGCTAGCTAAAGAATTTCATGGGAAGATTTACGGCATGAATATACCAAGACTTCATATGCAGTTGTACCCCTCATTAAAAGTGCCTTCAGGCTGATTTAATTTTTCACATTGGTTCCCTGGAACATTGTCTGCTAGTATTAAGTTTTATCTGGCACTGCCATTTTATTTTATGTTTGCCCTGTCATCATAAAGGAGGAGAGGGCAAGAGAATCTGTTCTTTTTTGATGAAGAATATGTCTGCCCATCTGTTGACCATCATCTCGTTGCAGAATTATTGATGTCCTCCTGATATGGCAAGCTCTCTTCTTTCTAAGGGCCCAATTAGATACCCTGTTTTAAAAATAACATAATCTTGGGATTTAGAGTGTATGGAGGGAAATTGAACTCTCATCCTCCTGTGGTGAAGAAATATACTTTCTAAAGGTGGTTATTGTATTTCAAGAGAAACCTTTAATGGCAGTAATACAAATCTTTTTTTCTAAGATGAAGTTGGAGAAGCTATTTACAACAGAAACATAAGGAAAGGGCAGAATTAAAATTGAAGATGGAGAAAACCACCACTTGTCTATTTTTTCCCCAGCTGCTATTTTCACACACACACACACACACACACACACACACACACACACACACACTGGCTGGTCACTTATATAAAAGCTATAAATATAAATATTGCCAGTATTATTTGGTTTGAACTTTAGATTCAGCAGTTCTGATCAGTTCTGGAGAACTGGTGGAAATTTTGAGTAGTTTGGAGAACCGGCAAATACCATCTCTGACTGGCCCCACCCCCATCTATTCTCTGCCTCCCGAGTCCCAGCTGTCAGCTGGGTCTTCTTTTGTTGCCCTGTACAGGAGAACAGAGCTGGAAAGCAGATTAGTGGGGTGGGGAGGGAATGGAGATTTTACAGTATCCCTCCCCTGCCACACCCACCAAGCCATGCCCACAGAACTGGTAGTAAAAAAATTGATTTCCACCACTGATTTAAAGTTATAAATAAATTCAAGTCTTTGCAAATTAGATATAGAAGAATTAAAAGGATAAAAACACCAATTTATCTTAGGAGAAAACAAATGTATTTGCCCCAAAATTAAAATCACTGTACCTTGGTTCCAGCTATCATTAAGTGTTTCAGCATTTCTGTGAGATGCACATATATAAACCTATTTTTATAGATTTCCACTGCACTACTCCTATTTTTTAATCTGAAATACAGCCTCTCAGTATTATTTTTTAGTTTCAGACATATAACAGCCTTGTTATTTTGTAGGACTGGCATCATGTGCAAAAAAAGCTGGGAAGACACATGGTAGCATCATGGCCCTTATATCTTAGTATAAGAGCCGCTGTGGTGCAGTTGTTAGAATGTAGTACTGCAGACTACTTCTGCTGACTGCCATTTGCCTACAATCTGGCAGTTTGAATCTCACCAGGCTCAAGGTTGACTCAGCCCTCCATCCTTCTGAGGTGGGTTAAATGAGGAGCCAGATTGTTGGGGGCAATATGCTGATTCTGTAAACCCCTTAGAGGGGGCTGTAAAGCACTATAAAGCGGTATATAAGTCTAAATGCTATTGCTATTGTTATAATCATATTATTGCTAACTAGTAATTTACAGCATCTTCTAGCCTCACAATGATTGTTAAAGCAGCACAAAATCCATTTCATTTTTACTTTGCAACAATACAGTAGTGGATAACTTCTAAAAAATACTGCATGCTATGAGGAGGTGCCTTGACTTACTGTTGCAATCAAAAGACATTTGCAACTATACAGTCTTTTCTTCTTTACCGTTTTGTTTTGTTTTTTAAACTTCTTAAGTAGACCTTAAAAATTAAAGTAGCTTGGAAAGATAAATGGTTACATATAACATAGAACATTTCCTTAAAATACTTGTGAAAAGACACAACAATAAACCCATCATTTTTGGGGGGAAACACTCCCATAGTTTTCATTTTGGCCAACATAGTCCACTTTTGATACACACTTTACAAACCCACCATACATTATTCTCTAATAGAATCTGCCAGGCTTAAAGTTGCCAAGGTTGGAGACTCCTGCTCTAAGGGGTATACAAAGTGCAGAAAAAGAGCACAAAGAAAGAAGAAAAAGAAACTGGAGCTGGGTTATCCATAAGAAAAATGAAAGTCAATATGATGACCACAACCCTGTGAGCAAAGCCTATGCTTTTTTTACGTCCATTAGAAAGGAGTAGGGCTTCAATTGCACAGCTGCAGTTGCAATATTGATTTGTTTGACATCTTCTGAAAAAGCTCCTGAATTGGAGATGCTGGATAACGAAAAAGGACAGGGAATGTGTATGGGCATCCTCAGATGGACCCCAGATGCTGACCTTCAGTACCCATCATGGATTTAAAGCACTGTATAGAACTGTAGACCAGGTGATCAACCTCAGGTCTCCTTGTGCCACGTGCAGCATTCCATACTACTGATAAGGACAGTCCTGGTTGTTTTGCAGACATTTGGGTAAATAGGCCACAAATGTGCAATCAAAGCCCAGTTTTACCCCAAGCATGTTCGTCATTCTATGCAAGCCAGAATCTCTGAGCTAGAGACTTTGCAAACTGACATATTGTGCCCTCAACCCACCATTTAGGAGCTATATGTTGCATAATGACAATGCTCAAGAAATGCAAGAAATTGAAAAACACATCTCACTTTAAAATAAAATCAAAGAGTCTCTTTTATCTCTTGGGCTATTTTTTTAATTTTACCCTCCTCTGCAATGTGGCTTCGTTGACTGAAGAACTGATTTAATGCCATTCAATTACAGATAATAAGGGATGAAATAGAACTCTGCATAACACAATTGCCTGTTTAACTCCAACAGGTATAGTAGGAACATTCTTTCATCTTTATTTTATTCACATTTTCGATTTTCGATGCTCGGTTCTTATACCTGACTGTGCCTCCAGGAGCCTAGCTGGTCATCTCCCTTTCCTAATAGTAGTGCCAGCGCTTTTTTTCGGCACAAAAAGGTGCCGGAACGCTCCCCCCGCCGCGCGCTAAAAAAACCCGGAAGTAATAGCGCGCGATTGGTCGAGACGCGT
>JAOYMU010000049.1:13197398-13207778 GCA_025802295.1 Psammodynastes pulverulentus
GGTTGTGTCTGCCTGATTGTTACCCGCCCCGAGTCCCTTTGTGGAGATGGGGCGGGCTATAAATCTAACAAAATAAAAATAAAAAAAAATCTCGTGGATCCTGCTTCTCCCCGCATCCATTGATTGACTATGTGCCATCAAGTCTTTTTTTACTTCTGATAGCCACATCGGTTTTCTACATAGTAATCTGTCCCTACCCTTCAGGTCTCATCACCACTATAACTGAGTTCATCCAACTTACTGCTGATTATCTTTTGCTCTTTCTTTCCACCTTTGCAGCATTAAAGCCTTTCTAGAGAGCTGGATCTTTCCATTATATGTCCAAAGTAAGATAATTAGGATAATTTAAGTCTGGTCATTTGTTGGGAAATCTGGATTGAATAATTTGATGATCCATTGGTTTGTTTTTTTGACAGGCCACGGTATTCTCAGGAGTCTTCTCCAACACTAAGTTTCAAAAGTGTCAATGCTCTTCTTATCCTTCTTCAAAGTCCACTTCATATCTATGCCTTCCTTTTTTCTATTTTCCTGTAGAGCTGTGCATACTTTGAAAATGATTTAGAAAATGGTTTTCAGACCTCATACAGTATCTTTCTGTATAAGCCATGGTGACACGGTGGTTAAAATGCAGTATTGCAAGTTAATTCTGCCGACTGCCAGAGTTTAATCCTGACCAGCTCAAGGTTGACTCAGCCTTCCATCCTTCCGAAGTCAGTAAAATGAGGACCCATATTGTTGGGGGCAATAGGCTGACTCTGCAAACTGCTTAGAGAAGGCTGTAAAGCACTATGAAGTGATATATAAGTCTAAGTGCTATTGCTATTGCTTTCTCCTATATGTTAATACTGTTTCCACGTTTCTGCACTTCGATGAAAACAATGAAGACTTAGAAAAACTGACAAAGTAGTGTAATCCGTTAGTCAAATTGTTTTGACCTCAGTTTCAGTCCAACTGTCATCAATTCCAGTCCTGCCATTCTTATATTTGTAGTAAAACAGGTACAGCATTTCACTCTATTCTCGGTTAATTACTTTGTTTCTCCAAGCACAGTTGTATTTAGATTCTTCCTCGTTGAAAAGATCCTCAGCCAAAAGTGTTCTAACTTCTGTCCCTCCCATTATCCTTGATATATTCCACATCCTAGCCATGATCCATGTAGTCAAAGATCCTGCTGTAATAATAAAGCAATGCTAAACCATCTTGTATTATCTAGTTCTTTCCATTATCCATCTTTATCTTCTTATATTGCTTCTCATTAAAAAATTGAAGTGATTAGCTATCAAAACTAACATCCTTCTTCCATTTGTGAAATCTACATGTTCATTTGATACTTTTCTTTCCTTTTATGGCTCTATTCTTGGATCTTAAACAACTCTTGTCTGCACAAAGAACAAGCACAGTGATTCAGTAATTTTCACATTCTTTTGCAGCTCTCTTTGCTGGCATACATATCCATTGATCTTGTCCAATCTTTTGCCACACACTCTGTACCCTTCAATGGGGCAGAAAGAATATTACAAAAATGTGGAGGGATGATGTAAGGCAGTGTTTTTCAAACTTAGCAATTTTAAAATGTATGGATTTCAACTCCCAGAATTTCCCAGACAGCAGGCTGACTGGGGAATTCTTGGAGTTGAACCCTATACATCTTTAAATTGCTATGTTTAAAAACACTGATGTAAGGAATACCAGCAAAGCTTCTCTAGCAATGATGTGCAGTGTTAGTTTTGGACATCAAAATCAAAAACACTCTGCAAGACTTCAAATATGTTTTTTTTTCTATAGCCAACGTAAACATGAGGCGAAAGTATACAAAAAGCCAAATCAGAATCTATTTACTTCTTCCAAAAAGGTAAATATCTATCTGACGATGAGCTGGGTAAGAGACTAGCTAGCCTCTTAGAAGGTAGTTTCGGCTCTTATTTAAATTTCCAGAAACTCATGCAGCCTTTATGGAAACCCAACTAAGTTGCCAGCCTTTCAAGAGACAGAAGAAATAAAATCCTTAACCTGCTCAATTTAAGTATCATTTATTTAGCATTATGGGAAGGACTAGATTGGCCTTGAACAATATAACCACTTTTTATAAAGACTTGTTCTGAAAACCATTTGGAGCATTTTACCTGTTAAATTTTGAAAACACATTTTTTCCAGGTTAGCTTACACAATGTCTCTTAGCTCTTCCTCAGATTCTCCCTCGCATAACTATACTTAAACTATTCTTTTCCTTGATCGTATATTATAACTGTATATCCTATGGTAAAGTCTTGTTAACACACCTACTATTTACTTTCCTAACTTTAATCAATACATTGGAGTGCAATAATTTATGGTCTGTTCCACACTTTGCATCTTGAAGTACAGTATCCTAACTGGCCAAGTTGATTACATTTCTCCATCCTCTGCTTCCTGTTAAGTTGATCCCAATATTTTCCATCTGATGCTATTCAGATAAGCACTGTGTTTGTGCTGCTTCAAGAAGGTCTCTCCATATAATTATTTTAACCAATCTCCTACATACTGCATTTACTAAATCCATATCTTGTAACTCCGGATTTCAACATTTCTACAACTTTTGCATTTTAATAATTCATTACTAATGACTTATCACTTGCCTTTAGCAGTTTTTGCAATTTCCATAGAATTCTCATATCTTTCACCATTGCAATTGTAATAAATGCACATACTCGTATAACACTGATGCTACCATATTAGTTGGTGTGCATAAATATATATTACTCTGTCATTTATCAGGCTATCTCTGAATATTATAGGATTGTAGCTCTTCAGATCTGAAGCTGGCAATATGCTTTGAAGCAGGGATATGCCAGTACCTGTGTCACATCTATTGCGATCTCCTAAAAAAAGCTTTGTCTCTTCTTGGGATATCACAAATGCCACATGATCTGAGGAAAGTATGCCTTGGAGCTATGGTGGCACTAGCAGTCTTTGGAAGGAGCACGCTCCTTCCAAAGCACATTCTCACACCCTGCAACACTATTTACTAAAGACTTCCTTCAGACTGCCTAGCTACAGTCCCAAAGAAAGACAGTTTCTGTATAGCGGCATTGACAGGTATAATATGGCTCTCATGCCCCTTTCAGCTTCTGATCTGAAGGGTTGCCCATCATAAACTTAAAGATAACCCTCCTTAATATTATTTGTTTGTTTCTTTGTTCAATTTTTATAGCTGCCCATCTCAGCCAAGTGACTCTAAAATTATAAAATAGTTTAAACAATTTAAAATAATAACAGCACCCAAAAAATAAATACATACAGCAGCCAAGATAGTTAAGCAAGTAACAGCAAAGCCAAGAAACAGGACCCTTAATACATTCTGAGTCCAATGTCTGGGTACACAGTCAAGTTTTTAAAACCTTAAAGGCCAATAGGGTTGGGGCCATTCTAATCTCCAAGGGGAGGATTTCCCACAGAGCAGGGGTTACTGCAGAAAAGGCCCATCTTCTAGTTCCCACCATTCACCACTCTTTGGCTGACAGATCTGCAGCTTGTCCAATCTGTTGGAACAAATTGAGTAGAGACTGTTGGAAAATGAAGGTTCCTCAGGTAACATTTTCCCAGTCGTGTAGGGTTTTAAAAGAACAACCAGCACCTGAATTGCCCTCAGAAACACATAACCAATGCAATTCATGTAGTAGTAGTGTTGCATGTGCATATATTTAACACCATTTATTACTTGTGCAGCCACATTCTGCACTAGTTGATTCTTCCAGATGTTTTTCAAGAGCAACCCCACGTAGAGCACATTGTAGTAATCCAAACATGAGGATACAAAGTCCCGGTTGACAATGAACAGAGCCTCCTGATCCAAGTATGGGCACAACTGGCACACCACCCAAAGATATGCAAAGGTTTTCCTAACCATGGTTGCCAACTCTTTGAGCTGGAATCATGAGCCCAAGAGGGCCCCCCAGATTGTGCATCGGATCTGACTTGGGCAGTGCTCGGGGCAGTGCCATCTCAACCCCAAATCAACAGAGAAAGGAGGAAAACTAGCACAATAAAGTACCATCTACTCCCAGCTCCCAAAGCCAGCCCAGAAAGACACCGTGATCAATAGCATTGAACACTGCTGAGAGGTTAAGAAGAGCCAGGATGAATGTTCTACTTCCATCCCATTCCATAGAGGTCATCTATGAGTGCAGTCAATGACATCTCAGTCCCAAACCCTGGCCTGAATCCTGGCTGAAAGATAATTCACCTCATCCAGGATCCTCTGAAATTATCATGAGACTCCTCTCTGCACAACCTTCCCTATAGAGGGAAGATTGGAAACTGGACAAAAGCTGTCCAGCTCAGTTGGATTGAGGTCTTTTGAGGAGAAGGCAAATCACTGTCTCTTTAAAAGCCGGTGGAACACTCCCTTTTCAAGGAATTCATTACTAACCAGACCCAGACCCAACCCTACGCAGCCTTAATAAACCAGGAGGGGCACAAGTGGTCAAATTAGCAGTTGAAAAGACCCTGTCTTCTTCCTCAGGTTCCATGAGCTCAAAGTCTTCCTACATCACTTTGCAAGAAGTAGCCCCACCACCTCAATCAATTCTGCTTTAAAGCTGGATTCCACCATAGAGCAAATACGATGCACAGCATGTTCTTCAAAGCAACCCTGCAAGTGAACTTTAGTATTATGCCCTCCAAGGAGGAACTGAGTTACTCAAAACTGGGTGACTATCTGTGGACACCATAATTACATTTTGCCACCTTTACCATTACACGGTAGACCCCAATAGTGGCTCTTGCTTATGTCCAACCATTTTCACTGTTGGTTTTCCACCAGTAATACTCTAAGATCCACCATCTTGACTTTTTGACCTTACCTAATGGGCACCATTGATGATTGGAGTAACATCTAATGCCTTAAACATCTTTTTATATCGAATAAAGAAGTGAAGTTTTCATTATGATTTTGAATCAGTTTTAATACAGGCTGATAAAATCCTAACATCTTAATAAAAAGATAAACATTAATCAACTTTATATCAGGCCCAAGGAGATGGATCTATCAGGCTACCCGTCAGAGATGGTGGCTGTCATTTCATATCTTTCCATGTTTTACAAGCTATAACTACAGATCTATGTATGATTTGTCAGCATGAATATAGTCCAGTTCTATATATTTACAAACAATTACATAAAGAATTGCAACTTTTGGCCAGCAATTTCACATTGTTGTCAACATTGTCCCCTGCTTTTTACAAACATGTTATTTAGAAAGGTCTCAGAAGCAACACAAATGGCACAAAACAAATACATTTGCAAGTGCCCTATTTAGTTCTTTATTTCTTTTGATTACAGAAAATTCTCCTAGCACAGACATACAAATATACATGAATCTAAGAACACCTTTCTGTACTCAGTTTTTTAAAAAGACAATTATTATTTGGGTTCATTGCTAATAAGTTTCTCAACAGAATTAGAACTATTTTTCACCTAGTTTAATACAAAACAATGTTTAGTTTTAGTTTAGTTTAATCACAATTTCTATCCCGCCCCATCTCCACAAGGGACTGTACAAAACTATTTTGTTTTCCTCTCTGAATAATGAATAAGCCAATAAAAAAGAACATTTCAGTTGTTAAAGCTTTTTTAAAAACTTAAACAGGTGTATCTTTCACAAAGCTATTACAATGCCAGTTGCCTAAATACCAATTAAAACAACAAAAAATAGCTTGTTTCAATCACAAAATTCAATACATTGTAATTTGGGCTGCTTAGTTTTTTGTTTATTCATTTATTTTGCTCAAAGATGCTAATAGCCAATCACTCACCTGCTCAGGACGCAAACCGATTCAATATTCAAATACCCAGCCAATGCCAAGATAGTTGTTCCACAGTTTGTGCAAACTTATTATAGCTCACTTCTTGGCTTATCATATATCTGCAGACAGAAAGCAGGCGCGAAGACTCCAGAGTATTTCAGGACAGTGGCTGCTGGGGAAGGGGGTTGCGGGGGAGGATGGGCAATCCTTAAAGTTACACAAGCTAATATACTTAGGCAGGAATAACTCTGCAGTAATAATAATGCCAAACTTTCTTCTTGTTTACATGAAATAGAGGAAACCTATGAAGATGAAAGAGGCTTTGCCAGGCCAGAAAAAGATCTTTGTTTTCTGCTTTCGTCCCTCCTACAATATGGCACTGTGCCAGTCTCAGAAGGACAGTGCATAGACTCATGGAGTTTCCACCCACTGCCTTGGGAATAAAATGTTCACCCATCCCACTGCAGGCTCATAAGGGATATTTTGTTGTTCCCCCAATTATAAACAGAAGCATGAATGTATCAAACAATATCCAATTGCGTGTGTGTGTGTGTGTGTGTGTGTGTGTTATTGAAGAAGTTTTTCATTACCCCACTCTGTGAGATGCCTAGAACATTTCCACCCCCTTGTTGGTAGAAGGCCTGGAGAAATATAATCACTGTCACTGGAATAGGCTGAAGCCATAGACATAGGAAAAAGGGGTTGGCGGTTTGGGTGTGGGGGTTGACCTCCAGCCCCTAGAATTCCTCCCACATGTGCATTAAATCTATTTTATTATGCCTCTGAATTAATCAGTGGAATGGCTTGCCTCCTGAAGCTGTGGGTGCTCCATCACTGGAGGTTTTTAAGAAAAGGTTTGACAGCCATTTGTCCAGAATAGTATATTTCCTGCTTGAGCAGAGGGTTGGACTAGACCAGGGGTCTCCAACCTTGGCAACTTTAAGACTTGTGGACTTCAACTCCCAGAATTCCTTAGCCAGCAAAGCTAGACGACTTTCCAGGTCTCTTCCAAATCTGTTATTTTATTCTATTCTATTCTTCAGGGTAGAGATGGAAAATAACTCAAGCTCTAGGCAATGCAAAGGGATGCCAGGGCATTCCTGGCAGGTAAGTGAGGTATTATTGTTGTTAACCTTTATTCAACTAAGCTGGCAGTGCCCAGCTAACAATGGCTGGTCTCCAATGCTAAACCTGGTCAGATTTGGTTAGCACGTGAACAGGACACCACCAGGAAATCCCCGGGCTGAAGGCTAGTCTGTAAAGTTAAAAAGAAAAGAAAACCTGAAAGAAAGTAATTACAAACCACTTCCACTGTCTCACACACAGACCCCAAAAAACAATCCTAACTCCAAAAACCCTATATTTATTCATGTATATCAATTCATCTCAATATATCTCTGGAAATAGCACTTAGCAATAGCACTTACACTTATATACCGCTTCACAGTGCTTTTCATAGCCCTCTCTAAGCAATTTACAGAGTCAGCACATTGCCCTCAACAATTTGGGTCCTCATTTTACCCACCTCGGAAGGATGGAAAGCTGAGCAAACCTGGATCCTGGTGGGATTTGAACTGCCAAATTGAAGGCTGCCAGTAGGCAGCAGAAGTAGCCCGCAGTACTGCACTCTAACTCTGTGCCACTGTGGCTCAAATAATATTTGTTATTCTTTTATCTGCTACTAAGATATTATATAAGTCATACAAGTAATCCTCAGTTAATGACAGTAATGGGGATTGGAATTGCTGTTGCTAAGTGACAGTCATAAAGTATGATGCCAGGTAACTGCACCACTTGGTTACAGCAATTCTGCCATTTCTGATTGCTGTCGTTAAGTGAAATCTGTGTTGTCATTAAGCGACAACATTAATCTATATTTTTAATCTATGTTTTAATCTAATACTATGTATTTAATCTAATCACATGTGTACAAGTAGTCCTGAACTTACAACTGGTTGCATTTACTTCTGGCTCTCAGCAAAAAATGTCCATTGAAGGCAATGGATTTGCTTAATGGCTGCTGTGTTCACTTAACATCCATAACATTCACTTAATGCCCACAGTGGTTCATTTAACGACCACCACAAAATACTCCATTAGCTTTTTTAAAAATGTTCTTTGAGGCCTAGCTTTTTTTCTGTCTTTAAGGCTTACGCATCCATAATCCATTTTTAGCAATATGAACACAGTGAATTATGGGTTTTGCCTGGAAGGTTGGAAAATATAATTGGACTTTCCTTCTTTTGCTTGAAGATGTATCACTTCTCATCAAGCAAAACGTCTTCGAAAACAAGGGAAGTCCAGTTGCCTTTTGAAAAGCACCTTTGGGACAACCAGGATCTGGATGACTAAGAATCTTCATAGACAAGTAGGAAAATATGATCTATAGAAAATGCCATGTGAATTTATTCCTTCTTTTCTAAAACGGGCTTTTGAGGAAAATTGTCCTCCATTTTACCAGCTACACCAATTTGAAAACTAGTGTCATGCTGTCCCTTAATCTCCCTAATTTGGGAAAGATATTTCAGTTCCTTTCATTCTCTTTTCCTCATTTGCTCTATGTTTTTAACATTTGAATCATTTCACTTCCTTATAAATTGTTAACATATTTAGCCGGATGTTCTGAAAAACGTCTCTTCCAACTCTATTATTGTATGTTCTATGTTCATTGGATACCTTCAGTTCTTGGAGGCTTAGGTACAAATATCATATTGACATTGTCTTCAGTGTAAATGATTATTTGGTTTTCTTAGAAGAATACTTACAAGGCTGCTATTTCCTTCTCCAGTGGTTCATATTTAGTCTGATCCCTCATCTGTAATCGATCTACATCTGTCTGGCTGTCTGGCTGTCTATCGACATGAGAGGCTATTCTCAGAGGTCAGGACTTCCTAAACAAGCCATTTTTACAACTCCAAGGTAATACGCTCCATGAACTGGGTAATTTTTAATACTATAATTCAGTAGGTTCAATGCTTTGATAAATATATATCACACAACTATCAAACAATGTATACCATCTAAAATTACATACTCATGATGCTCTGGTGGTAGCTGTGGTCACTTGATATTTTGGCAGAAATACTTTGCAAAGATTTTGCCCTGGCATAACTTTATTCCACACAAGCATCTGCCATTAGGGCTGGTAGTAATTCTTTTGAGGATTAAGAAGGGGACACAAGGAAGCATCCAATCAATCATAAGCACCTGTTGGCATTAGAGCATTGTATGATAATACTTACTGTGTATCCAAATTAGGCTTCACAGTTCTCTGCTGTGATGTCAACTTCCAAGAGTATTAAACATAATTATATTTTAGTCTCTTTGCTATTCAATTTTATAACAATAAATTACTGGGAAAACTCACAAAACCAGAACACCGCCTGCTAAGTCTTTTGAAATTTGGGGTTGGAGAAGACTCCTGACAATATCACAGGTACAGGAGGAAACAAATGTGCCATTGAACAAATCTAACCAGAGTTCTCACTAGAGGCACAAATGATCAGATTTGAATTATTGTATTTTAGATTCATTATGTGAAGACCTGGCTCTCTGAAGAAGTCTCTAATGCTGGCAAAGTGGAAGGAAAGAGAAAGTTGACCAGCAGCAAGGTGAATGAATTCAATTAAAGCAGCAATGGGAGTGCCATTAGAGGACATGAAGGCTTATGCTGGGCACAGGTCATCCTGGAGAAGGTCTATCTATGTGATTGCTAAGAGTTGGCACTGGAAATAGGTAGACTTACTACTTCCTTTTATATGCTTTTTTGACTGAAGACAGCTTTGAGATCAACCACAGTTAGTCCTTGACTTATAACCACAACTGAGCCCAAAATTTCTGTTGCTAAGCAAGACAATTGTTAAGTGAATCACTGAAGCTGTTAAACTAGTAATATGATTGTTACACAGCAACTTTCACAAATATGAGTCAGTTGCCAAGCTTCTGAATTTTGATCATATGACCCTGGGGATGCTGCAGTGGTCATAAGTGTGAAAAACAATCATAAGTCACTTTTTTCAGTACTGTTGTAACTTTGGATGGTCGCTAAATGAACTGTCATAAGTCAAGTATTTATTATATAGATAGTCATTAACCACCCAAAAACAAAAATTATGCTCTTGTCAAGACATAAATATGGATGGCAATTTAATAGAAACTCTGTCAAGGACCTAGGAGTGCTTTTCTCAAACGATCTGAGCACCAAAGCTCATTGTAACAGCATTGCCAAAAAGACATTAAGAGTTGTTAACCTTATTTTGCAAAGCTTCTTCTCCAGTAATATTGAATTGTTAACTAAGGCATACAAAACCTTTGCCAGACCAAATTCTTGAATACAGCTCATCCGCCTGGAACCCACAATGTATATCGGGGGTATACATTGAGTGGGTTCAGAGGTATTTCACAAGAAAAGTACTCCACTCCTCTACTCACAACAGAATCCCCTATGCCTCTAGGCTTGACATTTTGGGCCTAGACAGGGCTTTTTTTCGGCACCAAAAGGTGCCGGAACGCTCCCCCCTGTTGCGTAAAAAAAACCCGGAAGTAATAGCGCGCGATTGGTCGAGACGCGTCACGTGACGCGGACTCGAAAAAGGTG
>JAOYMU010000049.1:13310858-13324232 GCA_025802295.1 Psammodynastes pulverulentus
AAGGGAGGAGGGGTGGTTGGGGTGAAAATTTTTGTTAAAATGTATTAATAAAACTTTTTCAATTAAAAAAAAAAAAGAATAGCAGTATTATAAATATTGTATTTACTTATTACAAAAAATTGTATGCCGTCTACCCTTGAGCATATAGCTAGCTCTGTTTCTTAGCGGAGGGAGCCAGCATTGTCTGAAGACACTCCCATGATCATGTGGCCAGCATGTCTATACGCCAAGGCATATGGAATGCTATTCCCTTCCCACAAAAGTGATACCTATTTATCTATATCTATTCACATATAGCATGCTTTTGAACTGTTAGGTGCACAGGAGCTGGAACAAGTAACAAGAGCTCACCCAGTCGCAGGACACTTGGGTCTTGAAGCTCAGTGTCTTTAACTGCTGAGCCATCATGCCCAAAATGTACATAGATGAAGCAATTAAAACAATCCAAAAGTAAGCATTTTCCTAAGGAATTTTTGAAACATTATTTGATTATTTTGTTTTACCTGGGGACTCTGGTATATTCCTCAGTGCCTGGTAGGCCCAACTGCCCATCCGCAGCAAAACCCCAGGCGTAGACTTGACCCTTGTCATTTAATGCTAACGTGTGGGCTTCTCCACAAGAAACAGTGACAATGTTTTGAGCATCCAAGGCACCAACTTGCTCTGTAATTATAAAAAAGTGTTTTTTATTAAGCAGCAGAAATAGCAAAAAAAGTGTCTTTACAAACAAATCAAATCAATTTTATACATTTCTGGCCTAAGATACATCACAGACTGAGAAACCTAAGTCTACTTATTAATAATTGCACCTAGCAAGGTCTGAAGCTATTACTAATTAAAAAATAGATACCCTAAATACTGATCTTTTTGAATTTATCTAGTGTCATGTTTCAGTCCACAAGCATGACATGCACAAAGGTCTTAAGAGCTTTACTGAAACTCCAAGCTCCTAATGTGAATCCCCAAGACCCCACTTGGACCCACTATAAAATCCTAGGAAATCCAACCCTACTCCATCAAGGTACAAGGCTACCAAATCCAAGGGCAAAAGCAAATTCAAAGTCCACAGATTCCACGTCCAGTCTGAAATCCAAGGCAAAGGTCCAAAATCCACAAACAAATCCAAGGTCCAACCATATGGTCAATCCTAACACAACTCAGAGCTGAGAAAACCAAGAGCATGGGTGTGAAGCATGCACACAGCAAGAGACGGCCAGCTGTTTCCAGCAACCCCACCTCCATTCATCCAATTAAATAGGTGCTTGCCTGTGTAGCTCATCAGGAGAGGTGAGGCTGCTGCCTCGCAAGTAGCCTTGCCAACCTCCATTGTGCCTCCTTCTCTCAGCCCTATGCATCTGCAAATCAGGTGGAGAAGGCAATTCCTCCTCATCCCCGCTGGCCAGCCAGCTGCAGCTCTCCTTTTCCTTCTTCGGCTGGCCATTCATCCAGTCGCCCCTCCAGCAACCTCTCTGATATACCTGGCCTCTCCACTCCTGGTCGGAGCCCTCAGCAACTTCCCGACATTTCTCCACACCCTCCTCCAGAGTCCCCAGAACTCCTCTGCATCCCCTTCAGGAGTCCCTAAAGCCAGCTCTTCCTCATTGTCCCCCAGGTGGCATCTTGGGAAGCCATCACATCTAACTATATCTGGAATTAATTTTCATAGAGTCAAAAGCCAAGGTCTGAGTTGTTTCTAGAGACTACAATTTCTAAAGTTCTGCACTAAAACTTGGACAGAAATAGCTAATATAATCATTGAATATCACACTACTATTGCCCACATACTCAACTTAATGATAGTTGGGACTGTAATCTCAGTTGTTGTGTGAAATAGTAATTAAACAAGACACTGCTTTGCCCAATGAGTGCAACCCCAGCACTCCTAGTTGCAGTCATTAAACAATCTTTCTGCATCTTAAGCAGATGGAATCCCAGGTAAGAAGCACAAGATGCCTAGGGGAGGGGGGAGGCCATGGGAGGGTCCATGAGTGTGTAGGTGGAATCTTTCATTGGGCTGCAGGAACAGAGTTCAAATCCTGAAGATTTTAGTTCCATTCCTGTAGCCCAACAAAAAAATTCCTCTCCCATTCTCCCTCCACAGGGAAGAAATCCTTCACTGATCTGCAGGAAGAGTGTTAAAATCCTGAAGATTTTAGCTCTGGTCCTGCAGCCCAATGAAGGATTTCCCCTCCCTTCCATCCACTGGGGGGGGGGGGGATGTCATGGCCCCGTCGGAGCCTGGGTCCAAGGAGGAGACAGGGCTGATGGAGGAGGATGGCATAGCCTCTCTGACCCCAGAGGGACCAGGGGAGAATGACAGTCCCGGGTCCCTCGGGCCTTGAAGGGGTAGCAGGAGATGGAGGACAACCGAGTGAGGGAGGAGAGGGAAAGAGTAGGCAGCAGAGCAGAGGAGCTCGGGAGCTCCGGGGAGGAGTGATTGCTTCCCCCACCCGATACTTGAGCATGGAAAAGAGGCGGGATCAGTGCAGGGAGAACCCATACAGCTTAGGGGGGACCGCCCCGCCCGTCACAAGGCTCACCTGGGGAATAAGATTTAAAAAGATGCCGTGAGGAGGGGCACTTGTTAGGAACAAGGTTGCCTTTTTCCAGCCACACATGCAGTTGTCGACATCTTGCCACCTTGTCTTATTGTGCTTAGCCTTGCTTTGCCTGGGTCCGACTTGACTTGCTTTTCTTAGCCTAGTCATGAGCAAGTACCCAGTGACATAGTTCTGCTTCAGGTTGTGCTGCAGCCCCCAGCAACCCCTTTGTGCAACAAGACTCCCTGGAACCAAGTTTCCTAAACTCTGTCTTTTCTCAGAATTGGCTGCTTCTCTGGACTCACAGCAGCCAAGAACTAGTGGATGTGTGTGTGTGTGTGTGTGTGTGTGTGTGTGTGTGTGTGTGTGTTTGCAGCGTTGCTCTTGGACTTACAGTGAACTGTGGCAACGGGGGGGGGGAGTTGGAGCAATAAAAGGGAGTTAAACCTTCACCGCGGCTGTATTGCTTTTGTGCCCAGCCCTGGGTCATCACACTGCAGCTAAAATATTCAGGAAATCCTAGCAGGCAGCCCTTTCAACCAGTGCCCCAAAGACAAGCGAGAGTCCTTTTCAGGAGGTGGCAGAAGCATGCAAACTTCTTTGCCACTTCTCCGCTGACTTTCTTGGGAAACTGGCAAGGAGATTGCAAATGGAGATCACATGATTGCCCGGTGCTTGGCAACCAATTGTAAAGCACCCTTTCTGAGGCCATCATAACTGGTTAAACAACCAATTCCAAATCAAAGACTACCTGAAATACACATCAGGATTTAAGAAGAAAAACTATACTTGCTTACCCTTCCTAGAAAGCAAAACTGAATAGAAGATTCATCCTTCCAAAATTCCCCAAGCTATAATAAAGCATTTTGTCATTGCTATAATTTCCCTCAAATATTATACTAAGATTTCACTCAAGAGATTGTGATATAAAGGTTAAAAAAAAATTCAGTTGCCTGTCTTAAGGATCCATTATGCAGATTAGCCAAAACCTTCCTAGAACTAAAGTGCCATACTTCCCAAGAGAATAATTCCGTAGAAACTGATGAATTACTTTTATAGGATAAAGCCATGCAAAATGTATATTATCACTGCCACTGATATGTGGGATCTTCCAAGGCGTTTAGGTGCTTGCTGTTTTATCAAATTTTCAACGTGTAAACTTAAATTTAATTCAAGTATAGCACAGAAAAAATAGGGCTTTTTTTTTCTTTTAAAACACATATGGATACTGAACTGAGAAGGACATATACAAAAATTTCACATAGAGAGGGATCTTTTACATCAAGCATTTCGTAAAAGAAACTGTATCAGCCCCATCCATATTAAGAGTATTTTATACCTTTCCTGGTACAAATTGTCAATTTTCAAAATGATGTCCAGGATAAAAAATGCCACCATGAAAAATTTAAATATAAGATTAGCTGTAGATAAGGTTCCTCAAATACAGTATTTTCAAAATCCCTACATAACCATTCATTTAAAAAATTGTGATATAGCTCTTTAAATATGAATTATTTTGATGTTATAAATTAATTACATGCTTTCATGTGTGCAAATCTGGTACCAAAATTTAGAATCAAAACCGTGCAGGGTCCAACCAACATTATTTTTTTATCTTACCTGGTCGTTTTCTAGATTTTTCATGGCCTAACTGTCCTAAATCATTGCATCCACAGGTATACACAGTCCCATCATCCAATACAAACACAGTATGTCTCAGTCCACAGCCGACATCTTGAACTTTTTTGTTTACAAAGAAGCTGCAACTTCTGGGTTCCAGAACAATCTCTTCGTCAATACCGCCCAATCCAAGTTGTCCAAAAGATGCATTTCCCCAACATAACATGTTGCAAGTCCTTTCAATAGTCTGCCAATTTCAATCTGCAAAAGCGTTCCACCAGCATTACTGTCACAGAAGAAAAGGTTAGCCAGTAAGGTTAGCATTTACATCAAGGTATACTATTTTCACCCCTAAATTTTTACGACTGACCCAAATAAAAACATTGCAAGAAGTTTTGAATATATATCTTCAGAATGATAACAAAATGTGTAACTTTAAATATGACTGTTGTATGTATCTAATAGACAGCCAGTTTGGTGTTGTGGTTAAGGTATCTGGCTAGAAGATAGAATGAGAGTTCTAGTCCCGCCTTAAGCACAAAGCCAGCTGGGTGCCTTGGGCCAATCACTACAGGGACAGTGGACAGGAGTCAACAATGATTTGAAGGAACCAAAAAAAGTATTTAACTATTTAAAATAATTATATGAACTGAAAATTTTTGCTCTCACAATTATCTTGTGTGGTTGATATGTTATTGCTAAAGTAATTTTTTTTAAGAGGATGTCAGAAAACCTAGGCATGATCAAGCCAAAGGGTATTTTGTTTTACCTTTCACAAACTGAATACATTTAGTGTGACTTCTAGAACAATATAGCATTAATTGTCCTGCTTCAAAAAAAAACAAAAAACCCAGAGAATTCAAACATATTATAGGAAACCACAAACAGAACACTAAGTTATTTAACAGTGAGCCTAAGCCAGTTTAATCATGAAGTTAAATTCTACAACTTTTAATTACATACGTTTATTAACTAAACACAAACAAAAAGAATATAACATAAAAATATAGGACAGTCAGCACAAATTAAGTTGAACCAGAGCTTGATTAATGCTTTTCAAGGATTTTCAAATTATGTATTCCAATTTGGGACTGGTGTTAAAGCTCTGAAAAGAATTGCATAGGGAAATGCCTATACTGGAAGATTGTTCTAAATAGCCAAATGTTTCCCATTATTAACTTTTAAAGCCATAAACAGCTTTATAAGAGGGATCACCTCTGCCATAATGAAACTGCTTGGGCACTAATCTCCAGGTGAAGCCTTCTAAAGTTCTTCTACTCGAAACCTTATTTATCTAGCATGGTCAAGAAAGCCCTTTTCTGCATTGATCCCAATCTGGGAAATATACTTTCTCAGAAGCTATGCTTGACATTCAGTCTTCTTTAGGAACAGCTGGTCTTTAAATGGCAATTGTTTATTATTTAATCTATGTTTATGCATGTGTATGTGACTACACACACCACACATACACATGGAAATATTCGTTTGCATTTTTTAACTACAAGTTGCCTTGAATGTTCTTTCAGACAGAAAGGAAAAATACAAATCAAATATATTTATAATATTAAACACCCATAAAAACTTTTTTCCCTAACTTAATTATATACACAACTGAACATTCATAAAGGAGTCCACCTAACTGCCAAGCAGTATTTGGGAAACACAGAACAACTTTTGAAGTGTTCCTGGACATGCTCTGGGCACAAAGTAGGAAACTGGTGCTATAGACTAGTTTTCCTAAATTTAAAACTGCGTATAGAATTTCTGCTGCAGTGATTGTTTAGGCACTTTCAAAAATTAAAAATAAAACCTGAATCAAAACAGGTTATAGCAACTATGGTCTGACTGTAGTTCATGGGATATTCTCACCTAAAAATCTTCCAAGAGTTCCTTATCTCTCAAATGGATTATAGTTCAAAGAACTTTATCAATTTTTTTAAAATCTGAAATGCTACATATTCTACAGGCTAATAGAAAATGGACTATAGTTTACAGTTTAGAATCAGAAATGGGTATGGGAACATGCCAGAAATAACAAGATATTTTGGAGACATGGAAATACTATCCTATCCTACAACTCACATGTATTCTCCTATCTGAGCCAATTCTAAACATGACTTTCTGCTCAAACCTAGAATCTTACATATTTATTCCTAGCTAAATATGATTCAAATATTGCTTTAGATTGAAACAGAGAAAGTAATTAACTCAATCCTACCACATTTAGGAGACATTTAAGATGATGTTGCCTTGAGGAGTGGCATGGCTGTATTTATGCATTCATGTCAACAACTTCACGTACACTTTTAATCTGTTGCAAAAAATTAAACAGATATATATTAATGGAATCTAAATTTGTCCAACTCTAAGTAAATAATCTGCAAATTAATTTTTTGATTAATAATTTTTTAAAAGATTTTCTCAATGAAAAGAAATGATAAATTCAAGACTTCCATTTAATTAGCAAGAAATTTATTAGAAAAGATAAAATACCAATTAAAAAAAACAATTCTGTACTGCAATGGATAAAGTTTCTCCCTCCCTACAGCTCCAGGAAAATAATAATCAAACACAGTAAAAAAAATCAATTTTGCAACTCATAGCATGTGTATTATTGTTAAAAACTCATCCCTCTCAAACTACTTAATAAAGAGTAATTTTGCAATATGATGACTAGATACAGTGCAAAGTTCTTTTTAGAAGCAATAGCAAACACATGTAAAAACAAAAAAAAGTGATAAGATATAGTTCTGTTGAAAAATAATATATGGATTCTTGAAAAAGAGAAGTTTTAGGTAAATTGGGATTTACATAAAACTATTTAAAATTCTACATGTCATAATACCTATAAAAATCTACTCCTATATTTTTAAATATCTTACAAAAATGTTCTAAAATTTTTTATCAATATCACTTGATTATATTACAGATTAAGAAAGGGTTATAATATAGCATAGTGTAAACATTATTTCTTAATCTTAGTAATTTCAAGCTGTGTAGATATTAACTTCCAGGATTCTGGGAATTGAAGGCAACACATCTTAAAACTGCTAAAGTTGAGAAACATTGCTGTAGTAAACAGTCGCTTAAAAAAAATAAATCACATCTGTGTGCCAGAGAGAATACTAGTATATGCCCTTTTAAGAAGTTTTGAACAGTTAAACTCCCTTAGGATACACAGAATAAAATGCTGAAAACAAGTGCCCTCACTGAATTAACCTCTATAAATGCACTGTAAATATTTATTTGCCCTGCTCAACATTTACAAAAATCTTAGCATAAAAGATAACAGGTAGAATAAATCTGATAACAGTTCTATTCCATTTCCAGGGATTACAGATTTTATTCAAATACCTAAGAATTCTGAAAAGATCTTCTGCATAAACCTAGAGCTTTGCAGAAGCATACAGTATATGATGAATCATCATTGCAACATCACTTACATTATTGCACTTTATTAAAGATGAATACTATTATCTCCATTCTTTATGTAAGATCAAAATTAAGATGAAAACAACACTTCATTCTATCACCTTTTAAAAAGGTATGTATTGATATTTTAAGTTTATTACATAAAAAATTTACACATTTTCTTTCTTTTTTAAAGCATTAATGTAATCTTGGTAACTAGAGGCAATTTGGAAGCAAAAGTGTTCATAAGAGAGTCAACAAATAACTGCCAACTTTGGGATAAACCTAGCAAAAAGACAGATTCTGAAATGTCTACTTTAAAAGTCACAATGTTGTTTATTTTAAAATTACTGCTCCTTGTTCCAAAATCTCTCTCACGTCTACCTCAAATATCCCTGAGTTTCAGTTCGACATTCCCAAGTCTTAGCTCTGCATATTTCATCAATTAACACTGCCCTTACATGAGTAATAGTTCTCATTACTCCCGTAAATGTGTCATGTGCTATATAACTGATCATCCATATAAATATGGGTGATATATTAGTGTTCTTGACACAGAAAAATAGGAGTATCTACTGAAGAAAACAGATCTCTGGGAGTGTTGATGTGACTATTAGGTACAACTGCAGACATGGATTTAATAGTAGCAGCTTTGGGTTTCATTTTCACAGAATCAGAAAAATATCAGTCAGCATATATACGGTATATTGCATATATCATTTCTGCATTTTCTTTTGAATTATCTACGCTCTGGAATTAAACAGTGAATACCAAGAATAGTCAAGACCTAGAGCACACTTGATCTTCCTATCGGAATTTACAGATCCCAACCCTATCCCAAACTCATTTCTGTTTTAACTTAATGTTGGCAGCTTAGAATTATGAAGCCACTCTGAACAATATATTAATATTTAATATATTAAACACCCATGTAGAAAGAAAAAGGAGAAATACTTTGATGGGATATTTCTATGATTTCAATTATTACATATTAATGGAAAGGTCTATCATAAAAAGAGCATTAGATTATTGAGGTCTGAGATTATACAATTATGCACACATTTTTGCAAGTACGTTTTCAAGCATAATGGGACTTGGGAATGGGAATAGTCCCAGTAATATGATATACAAAACAGTTTTGTATACTTTGGAAGAATGCCAGTGCCAGAAGAAATGTTAGACAGCGCCTTTCTTATCTTTCACAACAACCCAGGTCCCAAGCAAAAGTTTCAGGTGTTGTAGCTGAGACAGATGAAAATACAAAAGCAAAGATTGAACTGCAATTCAGTGTTCCCTTACTTAAAAGCAACCTTTGCTAAAAGCAATGTGACCTACTTCTAAATGAAAAAGTTGGGCTACATGGTTTATCAAACAACAGGCCTTCACATCATTATGGGGTAATGCCGCCCCCTCAATGATATTTTACACTTTTTCTTCAGCTTTCACTTTTCACCCCCAAAACAACCCTCTGCAGCCATTTTACTTGTGGAAGGAAAACGCAGGGATTTGCCCATAAACAAGGCAGCCTAGATTTTTGGCCCATTGGGAAGAAGACAATCACAAGCAGGACGGTTTTCAATAAAAGGAAAGGCCCGTCCACCCCAACGCTTCGTTTGCCCCAGTAGCCGAACAGAAGCTTGTGGGAAAAACATGTCCAAGAAAATAAACGCGACGAGCATACGCCCCACTCGCCCTCTCCAGCCACTGGAGGCTGCTAGTTTTGAATCTGGGGTGTCCTTACAACATGGTTAGAAGTAACCCACAGCTTTCTCCTCTAATTTTAATTGGAGGGCGGGGGGAGCCAAGTTTTAACCTTTTCTGGCTCCCTTCTTCGCCCACAGTCCTGCCATCTCCGCGGTTTGCGGGTCCAACGGGGCCTGCAAAATTTTAGGAAAGGGGTTCTTTCCTTCCCTTCTTAAATAATAGGTGGAAAGAAGTCGAGGTGCCTGAAGTCCTGGCTCGGCCTACCCTCTGCCCAGGTCTCCCAGCCGGGGCGGAAAGAAGGGGAACAGCCGGCGATGAGCTCTCTCCGGACTGCTCCTCCGAGCCCCTACAAGGAGGAGAGACGCCCCGCCGAGCCGTCCTCCCAAGCCGCCTCTCTGGCCAGCCACGGCTCCACCCGCGCCTTCCCTCGCAGCCCGTGGCCTCATCTCCTCTCCGCGCCGGGAAGCACCCCGCCCGGACTGGACTCACCGTGGCCGCTACGCGTCCCTCCCTTTCTCGGGAGTGACGGTGGCGAGGCTGCCTTCCGGCCGGGCTTACAAATGCGGCAGGGCGAGTGGGCGCGAAATAGGCCCAGAAGCGCCGGCTCGGCGCGTGTAACGCGCAAGCGCCCTTCCCGTTCGCGGAGGGCCCCGATAGGACGGGAGGCGCTGCACGGGGCAGGCCGCCCTTCTTAGCTCGCCCGAGGGAGAGGCGGCGGAGGGCGGCACGGGGCACAGTCCCTACCCGCTTCTGCTGGGGCAATCTGGCCGTGGGGCCCACTCGGCACGGAGCTCGGGCGCCGCCTGGGTTCTGCTGAGGGTCGGGGCAGCACCTGCGAGCCCCAAGCCGGCCTGGCTCTGCTGCGGGGCCGGCGAACGCCGCGGGAACCTAGCTTTTGCCCAACCGGGCTGCCCTGCGAATCACCCGATGCCACTCCAGAGAAGCAGGCAGGTGGCTTTTCGCTGCCCTCTAGTGTTTATCCGGTTCGCGGCCATGCGCCGGATTTTACCGGATTATCCCAGTGGGGTACGGAGGTGGCTTGTGCATGGAAACCCTGGCCTCCAGTGGTTATGCGGCCTCGGGTGGGACGGACTGCTGAGCAAAGTTGGTCTGGCACGCCCAAGTTTTCCACTGGAGTTGAACATGAGGAATTCTCCAGGAGATACTGGCATACAAAACTCAACCAATGGTGGTAATGTCGCATTTAGGTTTCATTTATTTAATTAAATTATGTATTTATTTATTTATTTCATGATTATAAGTGTTAGAGTATCCATTTCTGCCCATTCTAATATTTATAATTAAGGAAAAGAAGGAAACAATACTTTTTGACTTGAGGCTTATTTTATCAATGGCTAGCTGGAAAAAATGAGCTAGATACAGGGAAATAAGTCGATAGGATCAGTGATATAAGAAAGGCATGTTGAATTAGTTAAGGAAATATTATTGATACCACTGTAATTAAAATCAATATAATGAATATTGTTGTAAACATCTTTATTATAACCTAATAATATGTACCTGGACAACACACCGTTGTATTGAAATTGGAATTTTTGTATGCTATAAAAATAAAAACTTGTAACTTTTTTTTTTATTTCATTCTTCTAGGAGGGGTAGGCGCTGACTTTCTACATAGGATTAAAAGTTCATTTGGAAATCAATCTCATTTTGAAGGAGATATGATTGATTCCAGGGTGACTGCAAACAAATGATAGACATCTCAACATAAAGAGGTTTTAAAGTGTTTCTCAAATTTGGCCTTCTAAGCTGTGTGGACTTCAACTCCCAGAATTCTCCAGCCAGCCAACTTAATGTGGCTAAGTTGCATTGGATCAGGGGTGTCAAACTCGCGACCTGCAGGCGGTATGAGTCACGTGCTGGCCCCTTTCCGCCCGGTTTAGTGAAGGGGGGGGAAGTCCCAATGCGTCACGTGATGATGCTGTGACGACGCAAGTTTGACACCCCTGCATTAGATGGAAACGGTACCTTGCAAGTATAAGTTGTAAGCTAAAAGCATGATTTTGAAGTGATATTCCCTTCCAATGATCAACCTATCTATTGTAATCCTCCTCCTGTGAATTGGATATGGGAGCTAGCCAGAGGGCATAGTAATAGTAAGGACAACTTTATTTCTCACTGAAGTATGACCATAATCTTCAGATCTCTTAAACTGGGTGGGAATCATCTGGATCAGCATAAAGCACCCTAAAGTCTCCTCTTTCTTAAGTGTGCATCAGGGAACATATTTGGGTAAAAGTCAATGCACTTGGTACCATTTGCCAATTGAGTTCTTTCCCTGGCTTAATACAGGCATCTACTTACACCCTTGATACGTGTTCTGATAGTCGGTTGTAGAGGTAGTCCTCGACTTACAACTACAATTGAGCCCAAAATTTCTGTTGCTAAGCGAGACATTTCTTAAGTGAATTTTGCCCCATTTTACAACTTTTCTCACTATAGTTGTTAAGCAAATCATTGCAGTTCTTAAGTTACTAACATGGTTGGTAAGTGAATCCCGACTTCCCCATTGACTTTTCTCATCAGAAGGTTGCAAAAAATGACCACATGGCTCCAGGACACTACAACTGTCATAAATATGAGTCAGTTGCCAAAGCGTCTGAATTTTGTTCATGTGACCATAGGAATGCTACAATGATTGTAAGTGAAAAATGATCATGGCACTTTTTTCAGTGTCATTGTAACTTTGAACCATCACTAAATGAACTGTTGTAACTCGAGGATTATATGTAGTAAAATGTTATATATTCTTATTCTTAAATAAGTTTTGTTGAAGCCCGAATATAGCCAGTATATAGCCCAAATCTGCAAAGATGAAGTCAGGCGCACAATGAAATAAGACTTGCAGCAGATGTCAAAAATAATAATAATAAAGATTTATTTCAACCTATAAAAGACAAAGAATCAATCAGTTCACTAATGGGGGAAGATGGCAAGGAGGTGACAGGCAGCAGGGAGAAAACAGCTGCTTAATTCTTTATTTGCATCTATCTTCACACATATACATACACAAAAATAGTTCAGCCTACCAAAAACAGAACCATAGAAGATTAGGAATTCAAATTAAAATAGGCAAGGATATGGTAAGAGAACACCTGTCCACTGTTCAGATCACCAGGACTTGATGGATTACATCCCAGGGTTCTGAAGGAGGTGGCAGACGTGATCGTGGAACTATTGACTCATATCATTCAAAGATCCTGGAGTACTGGGGAGCTACCAGAGTGCAGTGGTGGATTAAGGCTCACTGTTGCCCTGAGCACTGAGAAATCTTGGTGCCCTCCTCCTTTGTACATACTGTACAAATGAAGCCAAGCTTTTTTCTTTCTCAACTTTGTGGTGCCCCCTTTGTGCTTAGTCTGCTTAAGGGTTAATACACCACTGAGGACTGGAAAAGAGCTGATATGGTTCCCGTCTCAGAAGTGGGGGGACGGGGACTGATCCAGGGACTACAGACCAATCAGTCTGACATCAATACCTGAGAAGATCCTGGGAAAGATCTGTAAATACCTAGAAACAAGCAAAGTTATAACTAGAAGCTAAATATATCAAAAATAGATGATGCCAAACAAATCTTATTTCATTCTTTGATAACGTGACTAAATTAGTAGACCAGCAGAATGCAGGAGACATAGTATACTTGGATTTCAGTAAGGCATTTGACAAAGTAGATTATAACCTACTTATTAAATTAGAAAATATGGGATAGACAGCATCACAATTAGATGGATTTGTAACTGGCTGACAAATCAGCATTCAACGTGTAGTGTAGTCCTTAATGGAACTACTATCTACCATGGAGGGAAGTAAGCAGTTAGGTACCCCAAGGTTCTGTTTTAGGCCCAGTACTCTTCAATATCTTCATAAACAGATGAGGGAATAGAAGGGGAACTCATCAAGTGTGCAGATAACACCAAGCTGGCAGAAACAGCCAATATCCCAGTATATAGGCTCAAGATTCAGATGGATCTTGCCAGACTTGAACACTGGGCTCTGTCTAATGAGGGGGGGGGGGATTAAAGTTTTACACATGCACGAAAATGTACAGGTACAGATTAGGTGAAACCTGGCTCAATAG
>JAOYMU010000049.1:13424282-13439798 GCA_025802295.1 Psammodynastes pulverulentus
TATACACATACACACACATACCTATTATCAAATTGGGTTAGGATATTCCCTTTAAATTATAGCCTTCTTGCAGACCTGATTGAGTCTGGATTATAGCATTCTTTCCTACTTGGAAATAATCCTACTTCCTTTACAACAACCTCACCTCTATTTTTCCCCATTTTGAGCAACCAGAGGTTGTTGTACCAAGAATAAAATTCTTCTGTAGATGACACTAATTAAACAAAAAGGAATGATCATATAGTCCAAACTTAACAATCAAATTTCATTCATGTTGGATATTGATTGACCTCCTGTATTTAAAACAAATAATTAAAAGAGGCCATAAAAAAAGAGATTTTATTAGCATATGATATAAATTGGTTATATGCAATTAACCAGTTTTATTGCATTCTGCTTTCATTCAATATTCTAAATGAAGACCCATTAAAGTCTGAAATACATATTAGCATTTTTATGCTTAAGCTATAACTCAGGTATATTATGCTAATTTTACTGTGAAAGAATCATTTTATTTCCATCAGATTTGCCAAAGACCTTTGTAATACTGGGTTTTATTGGCAGTGAATATTCTTTTAATATATTTTAAACAAAGTCTCAATCCTCTGAAAATCTACAACCAAATTGAAATCCAACTCGGCATTAAAATATTTTGAACTTTGCACTAATATTAGGAAATTCACTGACATTAATTATGGCATTTTATAATCAAATCCTTCCACAATAGCCAAACCTATTTTCTTTTGGGGAGTGTTTCTGGGTGAGACAGAAAAGGAGATTTTCTAGGAAGCTGTAGTCACCATACATTCAGAAAGGGGAAGCCTGGTTTAAATAGTGTTTCCCACTAGTGTCTTCCATGTGTTTGGGGCTACAACATGCTGAAAGTTATAATCCTCATGTAGCTGGAGAATTCCAGATTGGGGAAACCATTATACGAGATATGTGCCTTAACAATAAATGTGAATGAAGAGCTATGACCTCATCAAAATAATACAAGTAGACTTCAACAAATGACCACACATGGGACCACAACATCTGTTGCTAAATGACGCTGTCATTAAACAAGTCGCCTCTGATTTTATGACTTTTTTTGACACAGTTGTTAACTGAATCACCATTATCGTTACACAAATTCCCATTGACTTTGGTTGTTGGAAGCCCCCTGCAAGGTGACAAATGGCATTTACATGACATCAAGATGCTGCAACTGGCATAAATACTTGCCGGTTACCAAATGCCTAAACTTTCATTATGTCCACAGGAACACTGTGACGATCGTAAGTGCAAGGGCTGCCATAAGACCATTTTTTCAGCACTGTCATAATTTTGAATGGTCATTAAGTACGTGGTCATAGGTTGAGGACTACCTGTATGAGATTTCCGATAACTGTTTACCCTGGAAATAATGTTTCTGTGACTTCTGTCATTTTTTCCTAGTTATCAGAGGTTAGTATTTTGTTCCTAGGAAGGCCTAGTGCCCTGGAAAGCATCTTCTCTGCTTTGTTATAAATGAAGCCTGAATCTAAATCTGTATTACTCAACCTTGGCAACTTGAAGATCAGTGGTGGGATTCAAAAAAATTTACTGCCGGTTCTGTGGGCGTGGCATGGTGGGCATAGTAGGGGAAGGATACTGTAAAATCTCCATTCCCATCGTTCTCCGAATAACTCAAAATTTCTACTACTGGTTCTCCAGAACTGATCAGAACCTGCTGAATACCACCTCTGTTGAAGATGTGTGAATATCAACTCCCAGAATTCCCCAACCAGCATCCACACATCTTCAAGTTGCCAAGGTTGAGTAATACAGCTCTAAATTAATGTGTGATTGCCATGAGATCAAGAGATTTTAATTTCATTAAAATCCCAAATACTCTTATCGAAGCAATTGAATCTTCCCAAGTGAGCAGAACATGAGAAGGTTCTTCTAAACTTTGATCAAGAGAACAGTACCATGTTCCAAACAGAGTTGTAAAGTCAAGAATCACTTTGGACAGTTCATGTAAAGAAAGATTGAAGACATCCCTTAAGTATTAAAAGAAATGCTGTTCTTGTATCCAGGTAGCTTAAAGCAATAAGATTGTGTGTTTGTTAGTAGGATTCACTGGGTTAGGGATTTTTTGCCTTCACTGTGAGTTGTTTTGTGTTGGGGGGGTGCACGAAGGGAGGCTCAGCCAATCTCATTGTACACATGTTGTACTCTGACAATAAAGGTTGATTTGAAGTAGCTTAAACAGAAATATGATGGCAGAGAAAAGAGAAGGCATTATGTGACAACAATAATGTATCCCAGCAGCATAGGGATTCACTGAAGTCATGCAAATCCAAAAATTTGGTAAAAAAAATAGTCTACTTTCATATGGAAAATGTTCCAGGAGAAAAATTTAGTATGCTTAGTATGAATAACTGATTAGGTAAATGTAATTGTCATGTATTAATGCACATTTGTGAAAACATATATATCTCCTGTAGTACAGGAAATATGTGTATGTGTTTTCAAATTTAATGACTGAAAATATTCAGAAAAACGTGGGCACTTACACAACAGCAATTCCTTGCAATTTGATCAGTGTTGGCCCAGTGGAATTTAGCCAAGACAAACTTTAATTCAGCTTATTTGGCATATAGAAAGTAGCCCCTCCTTGATATGTGTAATTGATATCAAATCAACTGAATAGGTAGATTTATGTGAAAAAGGCCATTGTGGCTATTGATATTGCTGAAAGACAATATCTTTCAGAATTTCCAGAGTTTTCTTCTTACAGAAGACAAGTTTCATTTCTCTTTTTTATTTATTTCATAAACTAGAACCTAAACTTTGCACTAGAAACAAGTTCTTTCATTGTATGCAGCCAAAGTCATTCCTACAAATTTCCACAAGGAATGAAAGCTCATGGAAGCAAAATAAAACTATTTTATTTTGAAATCCTTGCTGACTTAATAAGGATGCTGAGTAGATGTGTGTTTCCAAACCAGGGAAGCTAGAATAAATGGGTATCGATCCCTGGAAGAATATTCACTATCATAATGAAATCATCTCTTTCATAAGCCATTCAGTCTGCTTCAAAGAGGTGGAGGATGAAGGAGAAAGAGGAGGCAGGGAGAAGAAATGCATGGCTTGAATGAAAGTGCATGGAGCCCAATAGCTTCTACAAAGCAGTGTTTCTCAATTGTGGTAACTTTAAGACAGGTGGACTTCAACTCTCAGAATCCCTCAACCAGTCATGCTGGATGGGGAATTTTAGGAGTTGAAGTCCATACACCTTAAAGTTGTTAAGGTTGGGAAACACTGCTGAAGAGCATGCCCATATTCTTCTATTAATATATTTATTGGGATTCTGGTTCCTTTTCTGAACCTGCTAAATTCCAAAAAAATATTAAAGAATCCAAAGGACTCTAAAATATTTTTTGTATAAGAGGATACTACAAAGCAAAAAAAAAAATGCTTTTGTGTTTTGAGATTATTTTACATACAGCATACCAGCCCCAAAATTTAGATATCCTTTTTCAGTGAAACCATGCAGTATCGCCATGAAAGCACAACTTCAAAAATGTAACAAGGAGGATATTCTGTGGAAATATCAGTGAAAATTTGAAAAATGGATTCACCACAAATAATAGTGGGAAGTCACTTGGAATGTTCATGTTTCTCATATAAGTCAGCAAAGCACAAATATAATCACACCATTGTTTTCTTATTTCTGATGTAAAAATTGTTTTTTTTTTAAAAATAGATCAATTGATCCACAACTGCTTTGTTGTAAACTCTTGATTTGTGTCATAGAAAAGCACAGTATAATATATATAGGGAACTGTTGTAAAATTCACAGCAAGACACTATTCTGTGGGGAAAAATGACCTCACCTACCCAGTTCAATCAATATCTGAATTAATATAGCAGGAAAATCAAATGAAATTTTCTACCTGTTAAATGAAGTATGTATTGCACAACTCAATGGCCTTATATTCTACCAATATGAAGTTGTTATTTTTCCATTAAAATGGGTTTTAATCCTAGTAATATATAAGGTACATATCTTTGATGGAAAGAGGGAGGGTAATGAACAGTATGTTCTAAAGTATATTTTAAATGCATATAAAGAAAAATGTCAAACTGTTCAGCAAGTGTGTTTTTCCTCATCCATTGAATAAATGCTTCAGATATTATACAAATACCTCTCTGCCTGTGTTCCTGGGGAACTGTTATCCAAAATACTACAGAGCCAAAGTAAAATATTCCAGTTTGTCTTTAGATTGCAAGTGATGATAACAGATTATATCCATTGAAGCTGGCATGGAACACCTATGTTCTCCCTTCATGAGGGTGATTTATACCCCCAAAATGGTTTCCAGCCCAAAAATGGTGTGCAGATCTGAAGACAATCCTGTTGTCCTCCAATACACATGCCTGGATTCGCTACAGAATGTGAATTTGGAGACATTCTGCAAGGAAGTCTCATCATTGCCTCTTTGAAGAAGAAGAGCTGCACCCAAATACAAAAAAAGACCATATTTTTCTGTGTATAAGACAATACTTTTTCTTTAAAATATTTACCTAAAAATGGGGGGGACGCCTTATACACGGGGGAGAGGAGAACTGTGGTTGTGAAACTGCTGATACCTTATCTCTGCAAACTAGCCTCACGAGCAAAACTTCCAATTGCTTAAAATATTGATTTCTGAATTTGGGGTAAGAAAAGCGTGTGTGGGTCCTATACATGGGGGCATCTTATAGACGGAAAAATATGGTGCTCTGTCTGTCTTGTCTGCTGCTGTCCTTAGCAAATCAATAACTCCGCCTTCCTTTTTCCCAACAACATACAGTATGAGGAATTTTCTCTGCATTACCTTGGCTCTGTCCAAGGTACTGTCCAAGATCCATCTTGCATCGAGCAGCCAAAGCTTAAATCAGTTTCCTGGTGTAGTTTCATAGTAATTTTAAGCATTCCCTTGAGTCTAGCACAACTCCTGGTAACAATATGGATGCACCCAAACAAGTTTTGGGGCAATAGCACAGAAGTGTTGTGTGATTTCCTACTCCAGAGATGATTTTCTGTTTCTCACTGTAACCTCTAGTAACCTGGAATTTCGTGGTGACCTCAACCATCCTTGTACTTACAGGAGCAACTCTTCTGAGCTTCAGAGTCCAAATAGCTTAGGTAGATCTGTTTTAAATAAACAATTGCCATTAGAGAAACAAATTTGTCTGGGTTTTTTTCATCAAAGTGTTGAAAACACCATATCAGAACTTTTGCTGCTCCTTACTTGCAACTCATCTCATTACTGTCTCTGACAAAAATACATGTTATGTTTAGAGCAGTATAAGAAGATTAAATGCAGTTGATCTACTTGCAGTCTGAAATTCTTCCTTGGTTCCTGGCAAGTATGAATCACACAAGGAGATACATTTCCTGACCTTTTTAATCCAGATTCTACAAGCAGCTGAGGAAGGGCAGAAGGGATGAAACTGTTTGCTTTGTATAGTCCTGGCTGGGATGAAGGAGAGGATTAAATATTGTTCCTGTAACTTAAGAGCAATTGCATTGTTCTGTCTCTAGCAATAGGAAGACTGGACAATCACTACTTTTAAGGGTGTTTGAGACTTTTCAGGGGGACAGGCATCAAAGCAAGTGAGTGAAAAACTCATGGCAACAGAGCCAACATCGTCACTGAACTTGGTTTTGGGCACAACAGCCCATCAAACTAAAGCGGAGTTTTCAGAAGAAAAAGGACATTTGGAAGAACAACTTGCTAACTTGGATTGCTTTTCCCATTTTAACCCCTCTTGCCTTGCCCGGCTGCTTCAGAACCTTTTTTGTGTCTTTTCCCATTTGTTTGTTCATAAAGCTTCACAATGAAAAGTTGTTGTGTAGCCTCACAAGAGTTATTTTTTAGAAAGCATATTTTTCAAAAGGAAAACAGGGACTTTGTCTTAATAGTGACACTTTGGGCACTACTGCCAATCATCTGGTACTGCCAGAGAAGGGAGGGAGAAGAAGCAGGAGGGCAAAGACCCCCTGGCTGTCCTATGCCCTGATGGCCACCAGGGGAAAATGACTGCTTTCCCCTTTTCCTGATTACAAACATGGACTGGGTGGGGTCATGGTGTCACCCACACACTGAACATTTTGTCCTGAGAGGAAAAATCAGCTTCAGCCTTTAGAAAAAAAACAACCTAATAATATTGTTTTTCTTTAGTCTCCAGTGTGAAATACTGTACAACACAATCAGGGGTGTCCTTGGGGGAGGAGGGGAACACACACAAAAGCCAATATGGCATCCACAATCATGCTGTCAAAGCTCCTTTTTATGTTTGCAATGACAGAATGGCACAATACAGAGTGTCTTCAAGTATGACCATAATTAAGCCTAAAATTTGTGTTGCTAAGCAAGACAACTGTTGTTTTGCCCCATTTTATGATCTTTCTTACCACAGTTGTTACATGGATCACTGCAGTTGTTAGTAACACAATTGTTAAGTGACACAATTGTTAAGTGAATCTGGTTTACTGGGAGACCAAAATGCACTGTAGTTATTTGCATCTTTATTCAATTTACGTTGAATCTTCAAAGTGATTTGGTTGGTTTGGTGAGCCTAAACCAGGGATGTCCCAAACTTGGCAACTTTAAGACTTGAAGTTAAAGTTGCCAAGTTTGGACATCCCTGGCCTGAACTGAAGTCCTCCCGCATGACAGACTATCCTATAAAGTAGGAGTGGGGGACTATGGCAACTTTATGACTTGTGGACTTCGACTTTCAGAATTCCTAAGCCAGCATGGCTCAGCATGGCTGGCTCAAGAATCCGGGGAGTTGAAGTCCACAGGTCTTAAAGGTGCCACAGTTGCCCACCATTCCTATAAAGTGATTTGTTGGTCATAACCAGTGATATAATGCCAAATATTATCATGTTTCAAGTGAAATGATTTTGAAATGCGTGTGCTCTACCACTTTGCTAGTTTCTCCTCTTCCTTTTAAAATATTTAAATAGTTTTTTAGCCGTTTGGTAATGTCTGTGGATGGTAAGAGAGAACTGTCTTTTTTTTTTCATATTCCTTCAGGCAGAAATATACCCATCACACTGCACAAGCTAAAATCCATGAAATCAATTTCTTGCTGGCTCAGATGGCCATAGAAATCAGCAAGGCATGTGGTTATTGGTTTTAAGAGGTCATGGGAAAAGAATCCCCAAACCCAGCTTGTCTACTAGCAAAATGTTTATTTTAATCAGCAACAAGACAGAAGCGACTTGTCTGGAAATCCTCAATAGCCCCTCGCAATGCTTGTTATTCAATTGACCTGATCATAGAGCTACAGCCAGCCAATAAAGCAAAGGATTGATCTTCTCTGCAGACATACCTGACAAGAATTAAATTCAGGTTTAAGTCTCTTTTCCTCTGGGAATACAGCAATTTCTACTCGAATATATATCCACAACAGCCCTACCAGTTGGGTTAAGTCAGAGTGATCGTTTAAAAATCGCCTGGTTAGTTTCCATGAATGAGGATGGATTTCAGTTTGTATCACGCAAGTCTTCATCCATGGCTTTAATCACTTACACCATAATGCCTCCAAAAAAATTAGTGCATTCCTTTTTTGTTATCCATCTAAAGGAATGGACAGAACCTTTCCTTTGGTAGAGTATACCTAAATCCCAAAATAGGATGCCCACCACTTTTAATAACAGATATTTTATATTGAAAAATGTGTTTATTTATACTTTATAAAACTTTTTACACTGTAAAAGAAATGAAACAATATAAACAAAATCAAGCTTATTATGAATCACAAATTGTAAAATTTTATTTTCACGCAAGCATCTTATATCATCATGTATCATTGATTAAACTTCATAGCAGCATACAGAATGTTTAAACACTTTAAAGACTATAACTGAAATTAGTTTCATTCTAGGTTTACACTCTGAGAAATTGTGAGTTGCAATTAAATGAAACTTGCACAGTTTGGTTTAGAAGAACCTATAGGGACAAACTTACAAAGTTTAAGGAAGTTACTTCTTTGAGGACTAAAGAATATCATTTCTATTTTCTGTTGTATAATGAGGAAACAAAATAAAATACACTGATTTAAGGATTAATGGAGATTTGAATATCTAATCATTCTGATTAAAAATTCAGTTACATTTTCCAATAACCAAATTTATCTGTGCCATATATAAAACTGGATTAATTTCGTTGTTGCTGTTATTGTTACTATTAATCCTGCTTTGCTTTCTTTAACATATCATTGTGAAAATAGAAAGCATGGTAGGTCAGACACATATAACTATCCCCAAAAATTGCATAATGTCAAAATGATGCAGCCTGTACACATTTTACAGGTAACCACTAGAAGGGGAAAATTATCTCCCCCAACAGGCAGCAGATGAATTAGATCAATTTGTTCCAAAGATGAAATCAAATGAGATCAAGAGTACCACAACTGGTGATTACCTGAGGGGGTTGTTCAGTTCTTGTTGCCACGTTTTACAAGAGTGAGAAAATGAGCCTGTCCCAGATCCACAGTGATCTTGTTGATAAATTTAGAAGTGATCAGGCTGGAAGTGGAAAAGTCCGGGAGCATAGGGCTCGGTCTCCGCAGCTGCCTTCTGACCCGTGCAAGCGTGGAAATGCTCCTCGTGAAAGTTAATCCAGCCTTTCTGTGCGCTGAACCTCTCGCCTTCAGCCAGGATCCTTGTCAGGGCCATGATGTAACTGAGCGCCATCTGAAGAGTCTCGTACTTGGAGAGCTTTTTGTCTTGCCCCCACTGGGGGACCACTTTGCGGAGGTGGTCAAAGGCCATGTTGAGCCCCTGCATTCTTCTCCTTTCCCTGGCGTTGGCAGCCAGCCTGCGCTTGGCAGCATTCTCCAGCCGTTCAGAGCTGCCTTTCGCTGCACAGCCTGACTCACTGCTGCAGGGGAAGCCAGCATCTGCACTGGGAGTCTCCTTAGGGTTTGGTTTGCAGGGTTTCATGGGGGAAGCTTTTGCTGAAGCTATAAAAAAAAAAACCCTGTTTGCAATAGGTCTTTAAGAGAAAATACTTCCCTCAACTTCAAGAGGATGGACTTATTGTGAAAAGTACCATCTTCCCCAAATTACATAATTCAATAGCTTATGAAGTTGTGCCTGTTTTGGACAAACCAAGAGTGAAACGTGGAGTTCTCCCCACATTTGCTTGGATCTTGGTCTTCTTCATTTCCTCTCACTTTGGAAAGAATCAAGCAGCATTTTCATCTTCAAAGGTTCAAACTTAAAATGGGAAGAAAATTACTGTGAGTGCCAAGAGCTCACTGCATCTCAAAGAGTTTTGGCGCACCTCTGTCCCAAAGGACTGCTTATGAAGGCAAGGCCAGTGAGGAGAAAGTTCTAACAGCAGTCTTCCGTAGCAATCATCTCAGATCCATGGTGACCTGAAGCAAAGAGCAGCAGAAGAGAGAGCTCTGTTGCCTCTTCCTCCTGAGCTCTGAGCCCAAGTCACAAGTCAGGCAAGTCTTTATAGAAGCAGCAGCAGGAGCTGAACAGGTTGCAGCAGGTGGGTGGGTGGCCCTCTGCTCCTCTCCCAGCACCTTGCTGTCCTGGGAACGGGATGCACATGCGCACGTCCAGGAAAATCCTGACATTGCAATCTGGGGCTCTTGAAAAGTCTCCCAAAGCCTGGCCTGTCTGACTTGACAACTTGCCATCTGGAGCAGCGTCTGGCCTGACCCCACAAGAATCACCACAACTAAGCAAAGGTCTATTTTTTTTCCCAATGAATCAGCTTCTGGAGCTCAGCAAAAAGCTTTCCTGACACATCGCTGGGTTGCTCACTTGCCATAAAGTGCTGGGGGAAGAAAGGGGGTGGGACGGAGAAGGGGCTATTATGTGTGAACCCAAAAGGACACAAGAGAGGCAAAAAGCAAAACAAACATTAGAATCTGGAGATTCTCACAACTCGCTTAACCCAGCAGAGAAAGAAGTTGAGTTTTTACTTACAAAGAATAGCTGGACAATATTTTTAAGGATTATGCTTTTATGGTGTTACAAAAGCATAAAAAAGAGATTTGTCAGCCTGCTTTCCAAATAGTAGACAAATACTGTCTATTTGCCACAGATAGGTATTGACTGCAAAAGGCATATGATTTTCTAAGTAAGAAACAGAAAATATTATTTTGTCCTTTCACAACATAATAAGGCTTTTTTTTCATCTTTTTTCTTTCCCACTTGAAAATGTGATGTAAGTTTAAGGTGAAAGAATATAATTTCCAGAGTAATTAAATTATTACTGAGCATTTGTTCACAAGTCATGTATTCATTCAGTTTTGTAACACGGTATTTTGATCTAAAACTGTGGGTCAATTGTTCCAGTTATGACTCCAAAACATCACGTGATTGCAAACAGTTGATTAAACCTTCACAATGACAATGAATGGAGTCGAATAATCTGAAAACAATAGGATTCAATTGAACATTAGTGATCTGCAGCATGACAGATGTTGAGCCCAGCCTGTTAGACGCAGTTATTCCACTCTTTATATTCTGCTTCCTAAATGGGCTTGTTAATGGGAAGAGAAGGCTGAGCATCTCCAAATTTCAGCAGCATTTGTCCTGTTTATGAATGGCACTGCCCTTGTTCCCACAAGATAATTCACATATTCCTGTTTATCTTTATTTGCCTTCTATCCAATCAAAAAAAAACCCTGCTTCTAGGTTCCATATTATTTTCTCAGTGAAATCTGTAGCTGTGGCTGTCATGTTGGTTATGTGTGAAGACATAAAGCTGTTGATTTTTGTGAAGCTTCAGACTAGTGTTTAAACTCCAGTCAATCTTCCATTTGAATCAGTATTGTGGCTAATCAAACTAAAAATCTTACTGTATTTAACGCTGTCCTTTGTTTGAATCAGTTCTCAAGCCATACTATTTCTGAAGAAATGCAGAATACCAGAGTTAGAAAAGACTTTGGAGGTCTTCTAGTCCAACCCCCTGATCAATCTTGGCTGTTCAATAGCTTCTTAAAAACCTCCAGTGATGGAGCACCCACAATTTCTCGAGGCAAGCTATTCCATTGATTAATTGTTCTGTCAAGAAATTTCTCCTTATTTCTAGGTTGAATCTCTCTTTGATAAGCTTCCATCTGTTATTTCTTATCCTGCGTTCAGGTGCTTTAGAGGATAGGTTAGCCCCCTTTTCTTTGTGACAGCTCCTTAGATATTGGAAAACTGCTACATTTCACCCCTAGTCCTTCTCTTCATCAGACTAAACATACCCAATTTCTGCAATCATTCATCATATTACAGTCCTGTAATAATCTTTGTTGCTCTTCTCTGAACCCTTTCTAGAATCTCAACATACTTTTATATTGTGGCAACCAAAACTGAATGCAATATCCTTGCAATGTTTTCATGGAAACTGCACAGGCTGAATTACTGGATCAAATCCTAGCTTATTGGCAATTGGAAGTGTTGAGAGAATAGGCTGTGAATTTATCATTATGATTATTAATCACAAATAACTGGAACAATCTACGGGATTACCGTAGTTAACACAGATTTTAATTATCATAGAAAGTGACTTAAGGAAGCCAAGGAAGAAGTGGAGAAGTTGTACTTCAAGGACTGGTCTGAATATTGAAATTGAAACAGATCTAAATATTGAAATTCAAACACTATTCAAATTTACCCTAGCTATAAATGCTGGAATTTGAACTTCAATACATTTGGCAAGCATCAGGTTGGAGAACATTGTGCTCTGAGGTCCACATGTACCTGGGTAACAATCCTATAAAATGCCTGTATTTAGTGTCAAGGAAAGTGTTAAGGTACGGGAAGGTCATAGATCAGAACTCAATGGGTACTTTGGCCTAGTTATTTCACACACATCTTGTTATTGTAAAATAACAAAATGAAGGGAAAGCTACCTTGATTTTACCATAATCCCAAGGGGGGGGGGTGATAGAATTAAACAACAAGAAGCTAACAGAGTAACAGAATTGGAAGGGACCTTGTAGGCCATCCAGTCCAACCCTTTCCCCCAAGTAGGAGACCCTACCATTTCTGACAAATAGCAGTCCAATCTCTTCTTAAAAGCCTCCAGTGATTAAGCTCCCACAACTTCTGAAGGCAAGTTGTTTCATTGGTTGATTGTTCTCACTGCCTGAAAATTTCTCCTTATTTCTAGGTTGTCTCTCTCCTTGATCAGTTTCCATTCCATTATTCCTTGTCTGGCCTTTGGGTGCCTTGGAAAATAGCTTGAAATCCCCCACTCTCTGTGGCAGCCCCTCAAATATTGGAACACTGCTATCATGTCACCCCTAGTCTTTCTTTTCTCTAAACTAACCATACCCAGTTCCTGCAACCATTCTTCATATGTTTTAGCCTCCAGTCCCCTAATCATCCTGGTTGCTCTTCTCTGCACTCTTTCTAGATTCTTTTTTATAGTGTGGTGACCAAAACTGGATGTAGTACTCTAGGTGTGGTCTTACTAACTAAGGCTTTATCGAGTGGTATTAATAGGATTTCCCATCCTCTTTTGAAATAATTAATTGAGGCCTTTTGCTTCTGCTTTTTCAACAATTTTGCAAAGCACTTATGCAGCTGTAAGACTCTTGTGCAGAGCTGGCTTAGATTGGTGGAATTCACACATTGCACTGAACCTTCAGAGATACAAACCCAGCCCCTGATTTCTAAATCATTGTTGAAGGCGTACCATGTTTTGGAGCTTTAGTTAATTATGGTTTGTAAATTATAAGATTGTGGCCTTTCTTTGTCCTGAAAATCATGGGTTTAGCAGCCTTTGGAATCATCATGTACAAAGAACATTAAATACCACTAAAATCTCATTTAGATGACCACATCTCACAAACTCACCTCTTTGTTTGAAATTTATTTTGGGGGTCCCATGGATGTCATCTGATGATGCTGTGGGAGCTCTGCTGATCGCTTGGCTCCATGTGACATGACTCTGGGATGTCCTACATACAAATGGAGTCTTGTGCCCTTGAATTGAGTTCTTTCCCATCCCACAAAGAGGCCAATGGCGCTGAACAAAAGAATGCAAACAAAATCGTCACTTTTGCATTTGCGATCCGAAACTTACACTTGGCTCTGGGTGTGATTTTCCTTAAAAACCATTCAAACATTTTACAAACACTTCTGATACCAATTTCTGAAATGCACCATTGTGGGTCATCAAATGGTTTAGTTGTATTGCTTCTTTTTATTGTGGTCAAGAAGCAGGGTGAGGACGATTAGCCGTCTTATTTGTACAACTCGAGGTAGTGTACAAAATATGGTCTCCTGCTATTTTCTGCACAACAACAGCCCTGTGAGGTGGGTTGGGTTGAGAGAGAGAGGGATTGGCTCAAAGTCACCCAGTTGGCTTTCATGCCTAAGGCGGGACTAGAACTCACCATCTGCTATGATGAGCTCAAAGCTCAAAGTCACCCAGTTGGCTTCCATGCCTAAGGTGGTACTAGAATTCACTATCTGCTATGATGAGCTCAAAGTCACCCAGTTGGCTTCCATGCCTAAGGCGGGACTAGAACTCACCATCTTCTATGATGGGCTCAAAGTCACCCAGTTGGGGAAGGTTGACTCACCATCTGCTATGATGGGCTCAAAGTCACCCAGTTGGCTTTTATGCCTAAGGCAGGACTAGAACTCACCATCTGCTATGATGAGCTCAAAGCTTAAAAAGTCACCCAGTTGGTTTCCATGCCTAAGGCAGAACTAGAACTCACTGACTCCTGGTTTCTCCTAGGCCAGCATCTTCACCACCCCACCCAATTGGCTTTCTTTATCATGGTTGTTGTCAGTCATCATTTTACAAATAGCCTTTCCATTTGTCATAAATGGTGTAGGATCACTTGCTTGAGCGGGGGGTTGGACTAGATGACCTATAAGGTCCCTTCCAACTCTGTTAATCTGTTAACGTGTTGCCAGCTGTCTGAATTTTGATCATGCGACCATGGTCCTAAGTGTGAAAAATGGCCATAAGTCCCTTTTTTTCAGTGATCTTGTAACTTTGAACGCACACTGAATCAACTGTTGTAAGTAGAGGACTACCTGTAATTATAATTTAGAGTTGGAGAGGGTTGACATGCCCAATATTTTGTACACAGATTTCTTTTCAAAAATCATTCCATGTGCTTATTGTACTGAGCGGAGACACCCCTTCCCCCCAAATATTATAACTTTAAAAACCGCAGGCATAATCACACACACATAATCAGCTTTTAACTTGATTGCTGAGCTGACCTATTTTCTGGCTTCGAACAGTTGCATCATAGATGGACCAAATTAGCTCAGCCCCTGATTCCTGCACACCGCACGCATAACTAACCAAGGTTAAAACTCATCCGATGTAGCGTTTTCTACCAGCATGGCAGCATGAGACCTGGGTAACCTGAGGGGGTGCGAACGCAACCCCGAAAGAGGGAAGCAGTTGTTAAGGAGAGCCAGATGAATGAAAAATCTTTCGCTTCTTGACGAGTGAAACGTCCTGTAGCAAAAACGTGGGGAAGGGAAGGAGAAATGGAAAAGCAAGTCCAAATAAATATTAAATAAATCCAATTGATTCATCAACTTGGGTGGGTATGAGAGAAGATGGGGGTTTGAAAGAAATATAACCCAAGCTGAACTGTTGGGATTAAATTTACTTTGAACCACAACAGACCGTAAGCCCAAAGGTAATTAAACATCTCTGACATATGGCGGTATTGACTCTGCAAATATTTACAGAGTGGAATTTATTCGCGATACTATGTAGTGCTGCTTATAGCTGAAAAGCCCAACGTTATGCATTAACCGCCAACGAACGTTGGCATTCCACCCTCTTCCTATATGCAGCTGGAACATCACCTGATTGGGCGACTTGGGTGGCTGAACTTCAAGGAGAACCGTATGGAGCCTGGAGCACAGAACTGGTTGATTTGTGGGTTCCCCAACTTGGGGAGGGGGGAGAGGGTTGTCTTCTCTGGAAGACCTTCTCCATATTCTGGTGTGACTCTGGATGACACTTGGTTCTCCTTGAACTGAAATCGGGCTAAGATTTAAGAGCCATAAAGGGGAAATGAGTTCCATTGAATTTAGGAGCCCAACGAGAAGAGGGATTCTATAGTAGTTTTCATCTTCTCTCCTTCTAATCTCCCTTACAGCTGAAATTTAGTTTTGGGGAAAGGATCGTTAAGTATCAAAGAAATCTGGTACATTTGGAAGTTGGACCCTGACGTTGCTAAAAAACCAGATGTTTGTGTCCGGGAGTTGTATCTGAAAAACACCAGTGATGGGAAGACTGCTTTGAATTTTGTTTAATCCAAAGGACTAACCTGGGATGAGTGAAAAGGAACTAATTGAAACCAAGAGAGTAGGCTGTTAAGTTTCAGATCTGAAAGTTTGATAGTTGTCCTGGAATGGAATGGGACAGGGTAAGACAGGAGAGGAGAGGAAAGGAGGGGAGGGGAGGGGAAAGAGAAGGGAAGGGAAGGGAAGGGAAGGGAAGGGAAGGGAAGGAAAGGAAAGGAAAGGAAAGGAAAGGAAAG
>JAOYMU010000049.1:13804143-13814561 GCA_025802295.1 Psammodynastes pulverulentus
GGGAGCTCTAAAGCTCTTCCAAGGAGGGGAGAGGGCAACCCAGGATCCTCTGGGCAATGACGTTCACCCTCTGGAGCGCTGTCCTATCTGCCCCGGTGCAATTGGCAAACCAGACACAGGTGCAGTGAGTTAAAATACTCTCTATGGTGCAGCGGTAGAAGGTCCCTAGCAGTTTCTCCTTCAGTTGTTGTTTCCTGAGAAGCCTCAGGTAGTAGAATCTCTGGGACGGTCCCTTAAGTAGAGAGTCAACCATAATCCTTCTCTTCAATCAGCTAGACATACCTGGTTCTCTGAACTGTTCAACATACAGTACATCATATCAGACCTTAAATATCAAACATTTGAATTGCGTTTAGGAATCACTTTGGAATTTTTCTGTACCGTGTTGTGGATTATGAACATTTTTAATACACAATAAATGATGAACGTTTTAAAAATAAGCAGCTAAACAGCTTCACAATTCCTAGCCCATTTAATCTTATTTAAGGCTAGATAGAATAATTTTTTATTATTATTATTAAATCGGGATAAAAACCTTGTTAGGCATGAAACATATGCTGGCCGTCGAATTATAATTTTTATACATACACCCCTCTCTCTCTCATCTGTCTGTAACTGATTTGAAGATAAGAATACAACAGGGGAGGGTTTATATTAATTACATTTTCATACAGGCCACGATCAGCTCCCATTGATAAAATGTATGTATCTTTCCATTCCAGCACTTGGAAATTTCTCAGGGATTAGAAATTTGCTCCTTGAAGAAAAGGGATTTGGGGATGGTTAAAAACTTTTTTAAAAATTCCACATTTCTCCTTTTTGCTTCCTTTGAGGCCATTTTTGATTTTTTGTTACAGGGATGTTTTTTTTTCCCCCCAAAAGCCAATTTGCCAACGTTGGGTGCTTTTGAATTTCCTTCCGAAACTGATTTGTAAATGAAGTCGCAGTCACCATCGTAAGGGCCCGCGATTGTTGGCAAAGATTCATCATTGCCCCATTAACAGTTGAAATTAACATTTCCCAGGGCTGCTTATGAATTCTAGCAGAGGTAATGCACAATGTCATCTTCTGGGCATAAAATTTGGACATTTTTCAGGGCAACTTAATGTCTCCCACGGGCCCGATTGGCGTGGATGCTGTAAGCCAACCTTAAAACAATTGTTTTACGTGGCCCTTGGAAAAAAAAATATCCTGTGTTTATTACTATCCATTTTATTTAACGTTGGGTATCATCCTAAAAAAACGGGGTGTTAATGAATTATGGTTCTTACCCTCTAATGTCGTAATACAGGCAGTCCCATTTAGCGACAGCGGCAGTATAGAATGCGAAGGTGGTGTGTTGGTGATTTGTTTTTATAGCCGTGACGTACACTGAAGACGGCGTTTCATTTCGTTGTACGAGGTGCGAGGACAATAAAGTAAACTAAACTAAACTAAACCTAAGGGGGGAAAGGGTTTCAGAAGTTTATCAAAGCATTATTCCGATGAATAATTGAGAAGTTTGCAGCCCGATCAATATAGGGAACTTCTTTTGGTATCAATATTTTGTTGCTACAAAAAGTGGTAAAGACTTTGAAAGCGTTGAGGAGTGCAGGCAAAGAGCTAAACTATATTTTCTAACGGTCCATATGTAGATAACCTTAAGGACAACAGCAAAGTATTCATGATATCAACAAAATCAATAACCTTATTCTGGTTTTTGTTCTTTTTCCCTCTGCTTTTCTTTCTGGCAGACTGGTCTTTGCAAAGCTAAAGCTTTTAATGATAGCCATAGAATACAAGTCAGAAAAACGGGAAAGCAGGTACGTAACTATCTAAGCAGAACCTTTTCATAGTTTTGCATCTTTGATTATTTGGCCTGCTTGAATTTATTTTCTTTCTTTCTTTCTCTCATTCATTCTTTTCCTTTCTTGGTTTCTTGCTGTTTGGATGGGTGTTTATATTTATAAAAAAAAGAATTTTATATTCCAGGCACTCTTGACATCATGGTGCCCGCTTTATATATACCTAATCAAAAGGCAACATCTTGCCTCAACTTCCAATAAAATGGATGAGACGTATGATTTGAATGTAAATTCTCCTGAAACCAATTCCTTGCATTAAAGAATGTAAGTTCTCAATTAAAATTAACACCTAGGCAGAGGTGATGAATGACAAATTAGAAACCCAGTTCAATTCCTCCTTGGTAATTCTACATAACCCAATACAATCTAACCAAGGTAAGTGTTTCCAAGTGATATATATATAACTCTATACATACGATTGATGCAATTTGAATCCTATGCAAAGCTTGGCTTGAAAGACCGCAGATAGAGTTAATATATATTACACCAGACATACAAAGAAATGTGTTACAGAAAAAATATTCCTCTAGATCATTATTCAAGTTCAACAGGAGATTCAACTATGCCCCTTTTTTGGGGGGTCCATTTCTTCAAGCTTGGAATATTTTTAGAAGACCATTTTAAGTTAACTCCTTAGAAAAGATAACAATCCAAGATAGTTATCATTTTCTGCTAAAAGAACCTCCCAGCCTCTAAAAATGCAAGACCTACCCTGTTTCCCTGAAAATAAGACCCAACTGGACAATAAGCCCTAGCATGATTTTTCAGGATGCTCGTAATATAAGTCCTACCCTCAAAATAAGCCCCAGTTAAGATTGTCAGCCAGGCGGATGTATTTAGAACTGTATTTCCCCCCAAAATAAGACCTAGCTGGAAAATAAGCCCTAATGCATCTTTTGGAGCAAAAAATTAATATAAGACCTGGTCTTATTTTTGGGGAAACACGGTAGCACGGATGATGTTACTTAGTTTGGGTAATGAAACGTCTGCAAGAAAACAACCAAGCTCAGAGAGCACCAAGGAGTCCTCAATCTGGTTTGTGTCATGCATTTTATCCCACCAATCCTTCTTCAAAGTAAAACCCACCTGGAAGGTGTATATATTTAGACTTATCATTAACTTCCCATCAGTGTTATTTTCATGCCCCTGTTCTGTGTTAAACCTAATCTGAAGAATGACAACTCCCCCATGGAAATAGAGTTGAGTTTCGTTATTGAAAAGGATTTGAAACGTAGGTCTTATTTTAAAATCCAGAAGTCGTGGTTGATGCACCATTTGCTGGATGGATCAAATAGTCAGGAAGAATGAATGCCCATCTCCATCTTCGCAATGCATCCTGCTAAGGTTGCCACTGAATCCAACACCCTGAACGGGTGGCATCTTCTAGTTTGGCATTCCTCAACCTTAGCAACTTTCCAACCTGTGGACTTCAATTCCCAGAATTTCCCAGCTATCCACACAAAGCTGAGGTCCCCATATCTTAAACTTGAGAAACACCGCCCTGGTTCCATTTGATTGACGTTCTTTCATGAACCTCGTACCAAATCTGGCTTAACTGTAGACTTTAGAAGGTGAATTTTGGAATTGGGAAATCCAGGGCTTCCTCCAGATTTCATGTCTTCCATTCATTGGTGTTTCTCATCTTGCTCTGTGATAGCTAAGCACATACTATATTAAACGTTTCCCCCTTATAATTGCACCATCCATTTTTAAATAACATTACTAATCTTATTTTCTTCGAACTAATATTCACCATCCCCGAGCCTCCACATGGGCCCTGCACTTACTTGCGATCCAAAATGGGGCACACAGGCACTCCTGGGAGGGGAGGGGAGGGGAGGGGAGGGCGAGGCCAGCTAGGGGTAGGAACTACCAATTCACCATACTGGTCATAAAATTAACAACCAATTCATCCGAACCAGTGTGAACCGGTATAGCAGCCCACCCCTGCTGGGAAGCACTTTGAAACATTCAAAGAATCAAAGAGGAGGAGTAGAAATTGAGAACAATTGCTTTATGCAACCTGAAATAGATCCTTGCAATTCAACATCTCAGATCAAGAGTTTCTCAACTATAACCACATTGCTTCCCCTTGCATACAAAGATCGGTTGCGTGACACCTAATTTGCCCTTGTCATTTCAAAAGAAACAATTTCTCCTTTCCCAATTATTGATTGGTTTCGCCCCAGATCAGGTTTTTTTCCCCTCCTTCATTATTTTTTTTGAAATACGTTCTTTACGAAAACCCAGATTCAAATTTCCTAGTTATGACAAGGTTGACAACGATCGTAACTCGTTTTGTCATTTGCATCTCTTGTTAGAAACAATATGCCATTTTTTTTTCCAGTGACTCTAGTTATTTGTTTCCTGTTACCGAATATTAATACCTAATTTATTTTAGAGACATCCCATTTGCGAAAAGCAGGAGCTCCCAGCTATTTCCCCATTTCGTTCAAGAATATATTGAAAATAAATGCTGGCACTCAGCAAGGTCCCTTGATACAATATAAATGAACAGCCAAAACTTGATTTTCACCCCGGCTCAATCCTCATTACTAAAATGGATAACAAACACAAATGAAATATTAACAACAATTGCTTGCCTAAGATTCATTAGCGCTTACCTTCATGAATTCCACCTCTGTTCCTCTGCCTTAATTTCTTTGGTTGCAAATTACTAATATGTATAACAGACATCATTTTCCTTTCAAAAGTACTGGACAATCTTATTTCCCCTTTAATTGAATGGGACCCTTTGTGGCCTTCAAAAAGAGCTGGAAGTTATATATCCCAGATTTAATCTTCTAGGTTAAAGGGAGCGTCCAGGGAATTTAGGCATTTAAGGCTGGTTTCCCAGAATTGAAAGAGTGGTTTGCATGTAGAATTTGCTTTTTACACACAGATAAGCAGAACCAAAGTCCATTCACCATTGATACCTTAATGATATCATCACTTCTATTCAGCAATAACATCATCTCATTGAGGATGATCTACTAAAGTTTTTGCTCAAAGATAAATTATGTTTCTGAAACACGAAACAGCCTTCCCTCTCTTTTGTGGAACATTGTAGCCTATAGCCATGATGGTGAACCTATGGTATGTGTGCCAGAGGTTGCATGCAGAGCCCTCTCAGTGGGCTTGTGCACCATTGCCAGCTGCTCTTCTGGTTTCTGATGTGGGCCCCCGAGCACTGGAAAACGGCCTGAAAAACAGCCAAAAAACAGGCTGTTTTTGAGGCTGTTTCCAGGCTGTTTTTTGGGCTGTTTTTGGCATGAAAACAGCCTGTAAACGGCTTGGAAAACACCTGAAATCACCATGAAAATGGCCAAAAAACAAGCCGTTTTCCAGGGTATTTTCTACACCAAAAATGGCCTGAAAAACATCCCCAAAACATTCTGAAAATGTCCCCAAAATGTCCCGGAAAATGGCCCCCAAACAGCCTGAAAACAGCCAAAAAACAGGCATGCATGCACCAGCCAGCTGGTCTTTGGTTTTCTCGCACACACACGTGTGCGCGCATGCATGTGCATTCCGGTTTGGGCGCTCAGTGCTGAAAATGTTCACCATCACTCACCTATAGGAACACCCTCACGTGGTTGACTGAATCTTTGGGGGAAGATGCATTGCCCGTTGTCCCCGCAAAAATGTGTGCATTGTGAAAACAGCACCGAAATCGGTCCTCCTTCCAATCCCTAGCTGGATTATGGACCTGAGAATCAAGATACTCTACTCAAATCCCTTACATCTGGGCGTATGTTTTACGTCTGCTTCGGTGACAAGGGATTTCAAGGCATCGTGCCGTATTTTGCAGTTGAGATGGAATTAGGACACCTTCAGAAGTGGTCTTCAGCAGGTTCTGACCAGTTCTGGAGAACCGGTAGTGGAAATTTTGAGTAGTCGAGAAAATCGGCAAATCCCACCTCTGACTGGCCCCGCCCCCATCTCTTCTCCGCCTCCCCAGTCCCAGCTGATTGGCTGGGTCTTCTTTTGTTGCTCTGCGCAGGAGAACAGAGCTGGAAAGCTAGTTAGTGGGGTGGGAAGGGAAGGGAGATTTTATAGTATCCTTCCCCTGCCATGCCCACTAAGCCACGCCCACAGAACCAGTAGTAAAAATGTTTGAATCCCACTACTGGACACCCTGCTGAACTTGTTAAAGAAATGTAGTCCATAGGACTTCGATGTTCTTTGAATGTTTAAGGAAAAGTTAAAAACAAACAAAAACAAAACGGAAATATCCCTGGTAAGAACACTCTTAAAGGGGATTTCTAAAATAATGGCGATTCCACCCAAACCACGGCCTCTTTTGTCCAATCCTAATTCATTTCTAATTACTGATCGATTGATTTTCCAGCTGTAGTAAAAAGAACAATGTAACAAAATGAAAATTAACCTTCTTTTCTCCTCCTACCCCCCATGTTTATCCCTCTCGTTGAACCTTTCTCCTGTCTTTCCATTTTCTTTGTCTTCATTTCCCGGCAGAAATCCTTTTTTTTTTCTTTTTAAATTGAATTTAAAAAAAAAAAAATAAAGGAGGGAAACGTAGATTTGGAGAGAATTTCAAATCAAAGTGTTGCGGGGTTATTAACTTATTCATTTATTTATTTTTCCGTTCCGGCCCTTTTTTGTTGTTTTTTTGTTTTGTTTGTTTGGGTGTCAGTTCATTTCTTATCCAAGTGTTTTGATTTGCAATTTTTTTCTTGTCGTTTTCAGAAGCCGAAAATGGTATGGCTCTCTTCGTTACTTTACCTTCCAACCTCAATCCTACCTCCAATCCTCCTAACTTCCGGACTAATTCCTTACCAAGAATACAGGAAGATAACATCTTTGTCTATCTTTCACATTTATATATTATTATTATTATTATTATATATATACATATTTTATATTTATATATATAATGAGCCCCAAAGTTTCAAAGAGGAGAAAACATTTGATAGCAACAGTTGGTTTCTGCATTGTTTTTTTTTTTTCTTTGTGTCTTCTGCACTAACTTCTTTGCAGGAATAACACCCATGTAAATTAAATTTAGCGACGTTGCCTTAGGAGAAAAGATTAATCCACTAGGATAAGTTATACCAGATTTAATTCAATAGGAGAACTGTCTCTCCTGTCCCGTACTCCTCTTCCCCTGTTTTGTGTACTTATGTTTCGTTGCAACGGTATCTGCTTCGTGTCTGTTAACTTTCGCTATGTGTGGCTTTTACGTTCACCTCCCTGGTTCAAATTCCCCCCCCTCATCCAGCGTCCTTCCAAAGTTTCTGTCCCACATGGAGCTTCATGCTGTCCCTTCCGCCATTTTCATTACTAGACTCCAAATGCCTTTTTTGTTTGTTCGTTTGTTTCCGCTTTCAGTTTTGAGCCTAACGTTGAATTCAGAAATCATTGAAATGTCACCCCAGCCCAGAAGCTACCACAGATCTAACGATGGCCTTTGTGTAGCTTTCCTTGCAAGTCTTTGGACTGGAATATTTGAATGGGTTAACTTCTTGCCCCGACGTTGCGCCGTTTTGCGTTTGTTGTGCCGATGTTCGGTACTGAACGCAAACCGGGCCCACCACGCCGTTTTCTTGTGTCTTTTGAGAACAACAAGGCATGCCTCCCCAAATCCCTTTGTTTCCTCTTTTAATTTCATTTTGTCTGAATGCCTCTCCAGCTTCACACCTGTTCTCGACCCCTGTTCGGATGAAGCATTTATTTTTAAACCTGTCCATCCGGAAATCTTGTGGGTTGTGTTGTTGTTTTTTTCCCCTTCTCTGCCATCCCTGCTTCTGTCTTTTATCATCCTGTGTAGTCTGTGATATTCTTTCTGTTTAGTTCTTATATCCTGTGGATTTGGGAGTAGATTTGTGAACAAGAGACCTGGCTTCCTGACAGTTTGGCATTATTCATATGATCCAACTGCAGAGAAGTTACTGCAACACTTTGGCATCTTCCAAGGAATCTGCAGATGTTGCACCTTTCATATGGCTTCTTGTTTACCAGTAATTTTAACCTCGTGGTAAAGGCATGCAAAGCTGTGTGGGAACAAGTGTGTGTGTGTGTGTGTGTGTGTGTGTGTGTGTGTGTGTGTGTGTGATTTAAAGTGTGCCGTTTTGCTCCCAGTCTAGAATGACCCAAATCTCACTTAATTTAGAGCATTGTGGCTCATTCTATCAGCTCCGGAAGGTGTTGAATTCGATCTGCTTCGACTCGAAGCAAGTTTGGTCATTGTCAAATAGAGAGCTACTACATCTTTTGGCCATCCCCATTTATGAGGAAAGGCTTAATTCTCTGGGAGCAACCCTTAGATCTGCTTGTTGTAGTGGTGATCGGGCTCTAGTGTTCTGCAGCTTTACAAAGTGTTGTGTCATTTGCCTTCTTGTTGGTGTCTATGGTGATTTATTTTCCTCTTTGTGTAAACCTGTATTAACATTCCTGGAGAGTGCTAGCAGAGAGATTCTTGTGCATGTCTCTGTATTATTTACAAAATACGGTCTCAAGAAACTCATCAAGGGGAAAAAAAAGAGTCCTTTTCTATCGTTCGCAAATACTTCAATGAGTAAAGTTCATTTTAAGGACTGTTTGCCCTAACCCCGCGGAGCGATCTTCAAGAAAACCTTGCCTGTAATCAGGAATTTCCCATCTCTCTTAAACTAAACACAGCACGGCATCATGATGGTGAAATATATATTTTATTGTGATCTTAATTGCACGGGGAATGGTACAGAACATCTACCATAGCATGAAAGTTGCTACTACTACTACTACTTTTTTGTTTAGTCGCTCATCCCATTGAAAAGCTTGACATCCGACCTACATCTGAGTTCAGAAGATGGTGGATGCTTTAGTATGTTTTCAATACTGAGGCATACAGAACAGAGATTTGGGCTTATTCGATAGTGTAAAAATATTCATTTTAGTGTTCTCATTTTTTTTCCCCCTGAGAGATACAGGCGATAGAGCAAGTTGATGTGCCCTTAGCTTTCCCTAGTGTGGAAGACCTAATAGGAAATATTGGCATTTATTTATAATAAGGATCGCTTAACTATCAGAAGGAGATTGAAAGTTAAACTCTGTGTTGCATTAAGCAGGTAACATATAACTGACCTATTGTCAGTGGTGGGTGGCAGCCGGTTTCACAACCGATTCTGTGAGCTTCGCGTGCATGCGCTGCATTAAAAAAACAGCTTAAAAACTTACCTTCTATGTTACTTCTGGTGAGTAAAACAGCTGAGGCGCTGCAATCCGCTATGCCGTGCGAATCAGCTGAGGTGATATAGGACAGGAAAGGGCAGGGGAGGGTGGGCAGGGCCAACTGCTCTCCAGAGCTACCGGTTTGCTAGAACTGGGCCGAACTCTCTAAAGAAAGTTGAGAGACACATCAGAAATTTATAGGCTGAGGAAACACACACACACACACACACACACACACACCCGGGCAGGAAACGACTTAAGTAAAATGCTGAGAAGTTAACGCTTCTCTCCCTGCAGTGCCATCTTTGAGAGTAAGGGAAGATCGGTCCGAATGAAGAAAGCAGATTTATACCACTGCAATGCAATCGTTAACTTTGCAACATTGCACATAGATACCCAAAGGGAGAGACGCTTGCAGAACAATGTTGTTACACTGTTTTGTCAAAAATGATGCAAGCCACGAGGCCCTGCCCCCTTGTGTTTATGAAGGTTGCAGTCTGGGAATCCTACTTCAGAAGTAAGGAATCCCTGAGGATTGTGCTCCGCTAGTCATTGCCGACCTATAGTTCCCATTTGAAGGCCATTGAGCCAGCGCTGTCCGAAGACATTTCTGCAGTCATGTGGCCAGCATGACATCATGGAGCATTGTTACTTTCCCACTGAAGTGGTACCTATTTATCTACTCACATTTGCATGTTTTCTGATTGCTAGGCTTAGCAGGAGCTGGGATGAGGACGGGAGCTAACCCCGTCAGTTGGCACTCAGGTCTCAAACCTGGGCTGTCAGCTTTCCAGCCGACAAGCCCGGCATCTTAACCTCTGAGCCACCGTACCACCCTTAAGATGTAAGAGTCAGTGGTATATTATGTGCTTAATGTAACATGTAGTTTGACTCATAGAACTGGAAGCTATATTTCCACGAACGTAGCAATGGTTCAAATTTATCTAAGATTTAACTAAAGCAAGGTATACTTCTGCTGAAATGTTATGCTTTCATACCAGGCTATAACATCGACTGCCTTCTTAAATAAGGCCCCTTGTCCTAAATCAGTGTTCTATAACCTCAACTATTTTAAAATGTCTGAATTTCAACTCCCAGAATTCCCCACTGGTAATTATTAGTGAAGCATTGTTTTATACTAGGGTTTTTTTGTACAACAATATGGATTTCATGCCATATAATTATCCTCAATTATCCTACAATGAAAGCCACATTAAGTTGGATGATAAAAGAATGTCAGCTCAAGTTGAGCTTTCTGATCAATCATACCATTAATTCTGATGCTACTGAAGTTCATTGGAATTAATATTTAAACACGAAACAACTTACTCAGTTTCGTAAGAAGCTGAAAACACACCTATTCACCCAGGCTGGCCTGGCTTGATTCCCTCCTGGTCAAGA
>JAOYMU010000049.1:14664255-14675221 GCA_025802295.1 Psammodynastes pulverulentus
TGGTCATAAGTGTGTGTGTGCGTGCCCATGGCTGTCAAAATTCCAAAATCAGGTCAAGTAGCTCTAGGGAAGTCAGTTTTATGTGCTGGACAGATGAGGGATTTTTTTTCCCTTTTCCAAGTCTGTGGTAGGGCCTGTATATTACACAGACAGTGATTTGAGAAGCGTTAAAGCAGTTGAAGTGCACACCCTGGGTTTTAAGCAGTGGTGCTCCAGCTGGGGGCTGCCAGTTCAGAACCACAGAACAAATGTGTGGCTGGTAAAGGTAATGACCGATGTGGCTGGAACAGGAAGTCTTTATAGCTCTTCCCGCTCATGTAACAAATGATGGCTAAGCCAGAACCTGGTCAAAATGTGACGTGCTTTGGAATAGACCAATGAGCTTTGCAGCTTCCTCCAAGTCAGATCGAAGTAAATCAGAGCATGCTGGTTTATAGTTGATGTGCCTGGTGGTTGTTGTATGTGAGTTGCAAACTCCCTGTGGTTTGCTCTTGTGATGGATTGTGTCTACGAAGGGGGAGGAGGTGTGAAGGATTACAGTGAAGCTGTAGTTTTCCAGGAAGGAGGCAGCCTAATCAATGAGATTCATTATGCATCCTTCCATCCGTGCTATATTTTGCTCTTGGGCCTTAGTGTAACGGTTAAGACTGCAAAAGTGTACAATATTACTAAGGTCTTGGCTGTGTAGCAGTGCAGCTTCAAAGGGAAAAAAAGGTATTTGACATCCCAAGTCAGAACATATGGAGCACCTGGGACAGCTGTGTCTTCTCTAAGAGGTGCATGGTGGTTCTCCAGAGGTGATGTGCCAGCACTAGGAAAAGATATATATGGTTTAAGGTATACCTGGCAAGTGTTAGGACTACTCTGAATCATATTTTGCCTTTCGGCTTTGGTTTACAATTGTTCTAGAAGCCATATTGTCTTAGCACCTTTTTAGTTGATATAAGAAGGGGATAATATTGGGGGATTTGAGGACAGAAAGGTTAACATCCATTCTACACTGTGCTTATATTAGAGGAGGGTCTGCAAATATTTGGAACTAAAATCTTTTTCTCAGCTGCAACTCTCATTTGTTGTAAGGTGACACTGCCTTGCTTTGCAGGGCTGTGGTATGTAGGACTGAAATAAGTATTGTAGTATCTAGTATCTCTTGCTAGCTCTTCTGCTTGAGGCTGATTTTTAACCGTGTTATTGTAACATAAGGTACTGATGGGTCAATATGAAATGCTTGCCTCTACCTCTGTTGGTCTTTTGGCTGTGCTGTTGAAATTAAGTATGTCCACAACGCTGTCTTTTGACATTCCAGGTTCTGTATTCCAAATCCCAACGTACCACCTGGATTTTTCGGCCCAGCGGACAATCTTGAAGAATCTTCTGCAGGGAGATAAAGACTGTTGCAAACTGTCATCCAGGATCTCTGCTTTGAAAGAAGACAGAGTCCACTCCTAACTCTGGTTCTGGGATGGATGTTTCCCATCAGGTCCACTCCATCTGTCCTCCCTTTCGTTTGTAAGAGGAAGTGAAAAGCCATTCAGGATTTCTGGTCTCCATGGAAAGATTTGACGCGGGTCAGACTTTCCAACACTTTGGAAAAAATATATATCCTGGGAGATTCTTTGGTGGTGGCGGCCTTGGCTTTGATTTATTCAGAATAAAGCTCTCCCAATTAACATTCCCCCCACCCCATAAAGAGAATGCCATGCTTGCTGCCAAAGCTGACAATGCCCTCGAGTACAAATCTGGAGCAGGGAAGGAGGGGAAGCAGCGAACTGTGCCTGCCTTTCAAACCCCATCCACAAAATGTGTGGTTTCTTACAAGCAGCGACTTTTCTTCCTTCCTTCTTCCCCGTGCATGGAGCTTCTTTTCTGAAAGAATTGCATTTGGCGAGGGGGGGACTGTGTGATGCAAAAGGAAGAGAGAGAGAGAAAAAAAAGAAGTAGAAGAAGAACATTGGTGAAGAAAGCATCCTTGTACAGCTATTGGTTCTGGTCATCCGCCTTTATCCAATGCTTTGATGGTAATGTTGCTCTCTATTTGGGAAGTTGGCGAGCTCTCAAGACGGGCTCGGGCTCCCTCTCTTCTCCTCTCTCTCTCTCTCTCTCTCTCTCTCCCTCTCTCGCGCTCTGCCTCTCTCCTCAAAGGCTGTTCCACAGCGGAAAATATGCTCAGTGCAGCTGAGTGCATGCAGGAAAATACCTCCGGTTGCTTCTAAGCGAACACAATGCAGCACAACGTTCAACTCACGGTCGCCTTCATCTTTTGCCAGGTAAGGTATCTGGTTCTGATGATTTGGTCCTTGAAACTGTGCCGGATTTCTTTATCGTTTCTGGAGTGTGTTTTTTTTTTCCTTCCCTCTCTCCCTTTGATTTCTCTCTCTCTTGGTTTTATTCTTTGCATTTGGCTCTTTGGAAGTGTCTGATTTCTCAGGGGCTGCAGGTTGAGTAGAAACCCTGTGCAGAGAATGTGAGAAGGAAAAAAAGCAAGCTTCGATCAGACAGAAATGCCGGGTTCGTCTCCGATCACAGGAATAAAGACACCCGTACAGACAGACATCCCCCCCCCACACACACGTACATTTGTAGGTCTCGTAGCTGTGCGTGTAGACGGGTGGGTTTGAGCATGCAAAGCCAGAGGTTATTTTATTCCCCCTATTTACAGAAGTGGAGCAGTGGCTTGAACGTGTAGCACCAGTAGAGATTTCTCCACCACCACCACCCCTCATCTATTTTAATATGCTTCAACTTTGATTTGATCCTTCTTTTTTTTCCACGTCTTTCTGTTTTTGGGGTGGAGGGAAGAGATATCCATTGCAAGTAGTTCCTCTTCTGGCTCAACCCCTCCCTGGAAAGAAATTTAGAACGGGGTGGTGGGGGAGAGAATTGAATGAAAAAAAAGAACATGAGTCTGTCGGAGCTCCTTCTCCTCCTAAATCCTTAGTGGGTTTTTTCCAAAATCCAGCATTAGTCCCTATCTTTCCCTCCCTCCCTCCCTCCCTCCCCGTTTTCTTCCCAACTATCATAAATCTTCCCCCCCTTCCCTGCTTTCCAGAAAGGCAGCAAAAAGGGTGGATGGGGGAGAAGAAGGAAGACCCCAACCTTTCTTTAAAAAACAAATCAAGAGGTTGTGATATCCTGCTGTTGCTGTCTATCAAAAGCCTAGAAATTAGCCAGGCTGCAACTTCTCAACTCACTGTGAGCTGTGGAGGGGAGAGTCCTCCTTCTGGAAAGATACCCACGGATTTTGATTTTATTTTTTTGGGGAGGGGAAGGTCTGGTGTTGTACCGAAGGGTGATTTGTTGTGGCGTGACATGAGGTTGTGAGTTTCTTCTTCTCTGGTGTGTGCTTCTGTTAGGAGGTTAAAGTGCTTTGGTTACTGTCTTTTTTTCCATTCGAGGAGGTGTAGAGGGAAAAAAAATAAGCGAATTCCTTTTTAGGTCTGGGGATCGGTCTTGTTTTGGATTTAACCCTTGAGGTTGGAAGGGCCAGGAAACAACTGCTTTCTAGCAATTGGACTGGGCATTGCATTATTCTCCAGTGCCCAAAGCAAAGGGAAGGGTCTTTTTTCCCTCCCCTCCTATCCCCTCCCTGCATACCTGACCATTTTTGCTACATGCGTCCAAGTCTGAACCTAGAATTTAGGTATGCAAAGCACATGTTCTTCTCCCAAGCGAAGGTGCCTTCTTCTAACTTCTTTCCCTCCTCTTGTTTGTGGTAGATCAAAGCAGTTGCAAAACCGTGTGTGTTCTCTGGCTTTTACTGTACTTATGCTGCATTCACACGTCTAAGGGATTCTGGCACCCAGTCTCCAAACACAACAGTGTGTGGGCTCGACATAAAGTAGGATATTGGTTTGTCCAGGAGGAAATTTCCAAAGATCTGGACTTCTATTGAGGAAAGATTGGGGAGTGTTTGAACATTGAAGGTTGACTTTTTCCCAATTGTACCCAGTAAAATGAAGATTTTTATTTTAAAAAAGTGGGAATTTTGTCTGGTAGTGTAGCAGACAATGGTTTCAGCAACCAATGTTTAGAGTGGTAGGACTTTTACTGCGGTGTCTTCACGTTCAAATGAGGGAATTGTGTAAATTAGACACACACACCATGATGTTTAGGGCTGGAGATGCAATGTTTATTCATTCCTTGTGCAATCCTAACCAAAATAATTGAAGAGCTAAGGAGGACTCAGCTCTGCTTAACCCTTCGGACTGAAGGTTGCGATCTAACGTCAAGCTAAGCAATACTCCAATTTCCTGCGTTTTTGGTTTGAATGCGTTCCTCCGACCCACCGAATGCGATTTGTAAAACCATAGCTGACAGTTCAGCGCTCCAACTGTGCTTGATGGAAGAAACTGTGATTAAACAAACCATGACTTAGTGGAAAGGGGGTGGGGTGGGGGCTAATGGCTGAATGGATTTGCTCTGCCAAGGGTGCATGCTTGAAGTCCTTCTTTAAAGCAACGACAACATGATTGTTTTGGTCTGGAGAATTGTCTTTTTTTTTTTAGGATGCTGAGAGTTTGACATTGGGATGAAAGGAAAGGGAAAAGGTGTTGATTGTCAAATTCTATATTGCTCCTCTCTATTTATTTATTTAGTGTACGGCATATCATACACAGGTTAGGGTTAGTGTTAGAGTTCATCTTCTCTGAAACTACTTCAGTGACTTTAGGCAAGTCGCTAGATCTCAGCTTCACCAATCGAGTAAGATAACTGTAAATGCTAGCTTGTTCTTTTGAGGAAGGGTAAGGCAGAATCCACAGCTGGCCTGAAAGAGAAAATCCCTATTCCAGATCATGCTGGCTGATTTAAGTTTCTGTTCTCCACCCCACAATTCCTATGGATAAGGACCATGGAGGAAATTAAATCGCTTTTATGGTGTTCGTGAAAAAAAATCCATATCGTCACCTCTTAAATGTCGCTCATTAGAAAATCGAATCGTAGGGCTTTATGGTTGCTAACTTGATTTGGGATCTTACCCCCCACCCCCAAGACCTATTTTTGTGGTGGGAAGTTAACACAAAACAGCTGAGCGAGCTAACTCTTGACAATGTGCCAATATGTCTGGGCAGGGAGGAACACGGCTTGTGCTCCACAGTAGGAAGTTACTCCCTTCGGTTAGGAAATAATGACAGTCTGCTTGCCATGTTGCACTTCAACAAGTCTTAGTATGTGGTAGAAATATTGGGAGAAAGGGAAGAATCTGCAACAGCTGGTGAGCTGGCTGGAAGGAGAAGGAAAGTTGCTACAGGAGCTACTTTGATAAAACTGCTTTACTCAACTTTCAAGAACTTTAATGCTTTGGAGACTACAAGCTGTAAGGAAGGGGTGGAAGTTACTTGCACCAAGCTGCCTAGAGAGGTTCCTGAGTGGCACGAATACATTACCATCCTGTTCTCACCTGCATTCACATTTCCTTCCTTGGTACCCAGCATGGAAATGGCAAACTTTGGTTTTGATCAATTGATGGAGAAGACATTCATTGCCCTTATGGCCTTTCAATGCAAAGCATCCTTCAAAGATATGTGAACAGCTCAAGTTTGGTAGTCACGGTGATGAAAGGGTAAAATAATAGCTCATGCACAGGTCTTTAGGTCTAAATTTGCAGAAATTAGTTGAATTTGTTTTGTTGGCTTTTTTCCCTCCAACATGCTGTCAGGTCATTCTTTGATGTTTCTGCTTCTAAGATTGAAGAAACTGAGGCTTACATGGACAGACAAGCTTTTGGTCTTGGCACCTTCACACATGCCATGCATGTACAGATAATAATGTGTCCACAGAGAGGCAACATTGGCGGATTAGATTAGGGTTAGGCCGTATGTCCTTCGGCTGTAGTTTTTGAGTTGCATCAGGAAGGGAGGGACTCTCCCCTATCTGGTGCAGGTACTGGGTGGGTTTTGACCATTTGCAAAGAGGAGAGAGGATATATGGCCTCCCACAAGTTGTGATGTCCATCTTCTCTTGTGAGGTCAAGTCACACAACTTTTTACCACTGTCCTTTTTGCTATATGGGCCTCCCTTCTCAAGATAATGCCCACAAGCAGAGAAACAGCAGAGTGAGGTTTCTTCTGGTTAAGAGACATAAGATGAGAAAGACGTAGATATTTCAAGATCAGTAGTGGGGTTCAAATCATTGAACAAGTGGTTCTCTGCCCTAATGAGCAGCTGGGTAGGCGTGGCTGGGTGATCATGTGACTGGGTGGAGTCAGGTGACAGTAAGTCTGGGCGTCCTGCCAAGAACCTTGAGCTGTTCTATGGGTTAACCGAGAGGCAATTTCTGTAAGCAGGGCAAGAAAGATTAGACTAGAAACAACCCCAGAATGTTTCCTTCCTGCCTTCCTGACAGGATTAGCCCTGTAAAGTGGAAAAAAACAAAAGGCTATTTCTTCCAACAATTGGTTCTCCAAACTGCTTAGAAAGTTAACAACCGGTTCTCACGAATAGCTGCGAACCTGTTGAATCCCACCACTAGATAAAGTGCATTGCAATACCTTCAGACCTAACTATAGCATAGAATTAGATTTGCAGTTCTGCTTCCACTTGTCTGATTGCTGTCGGGTTTTCTCTGTAGGTCAGTAGACAAGAGATCAAAATTCTTCCCGGTGTGTTGAGTGTAGTCTCCTTGACTACACCTACGAGGATTAAGCATAAAATCACTCAGGAATTCTAGAAGTAGGCCAGTAAGAGATTCTTACTCCCTGAGGTTGGTTGTTTTCTTGCAGATGTTTCATTACCCAACTAGGTAACTTCTAGCACCGATGATGTTATCTATTGGGGTAAGAGAACATCTGCAAGAGGACAATCAAGCTAAGAGAGGACCAAGGAGTTCAATCCTAAACTACAAATATTCTCCTCTTAATTACTTCTACTACAGAAAGAATAATGATAAGTTATAAGAAGCAGTAGTAGTGTTTCCTGTGGCTCTCTTTAGCCTAATCTCTCTCTCATCCTCTCTGCTCCACACAATTGGTAGCCTTGATATATTATTGGGCTACCTAGCCAACCCCAGGGAGAGCTTTAGAGTAGATTGGTGATCATTCAGATATAGAGCTTGACCAGATGAAATCAGTGGCTCCTGCAATACACTTAGTGCCACCCTCAGAATATTTATGGCCCTCTATTGATATGGGACGCGATGGCTCAGTGGATAAGACGCTGAGCTTGTCGATTGAAAGGTTAGCAGTTCGAATCCCTAGCGCCGCATAACGGGGTGAGCTCCCGTTCCTTGTCCCAGCTTCTGCCAACCTAGCAGTTCGAAACCACGTAAAAAACGCAAGTAGAAAATTGGGAACCACTTTGGTGGGAAGGGAACAGTGTTCCGTGCGCCTTTGGTGTTGAGTCATGTGGGTCACATGATCACAGAGATGTCTTTGGACAGTGCTGGCTCTTCGGTTTGAAATGGAGATAGCACCGCCCCCTAGAGTCGGGAGCGACTAGCACATATGTGCGAGGGGAACCTTTACCTTTAAGCATCTCTTACGGGTTCTAGTCATTTCATTCCTTCCTTCCTTTCTTTTCTCCCAAGTCTCGCAGAACCTTAGAATTAAGGTTCTGCTGGTTTTAAATGTGTGTCTTTACGTTTTTTAATCTTTATCTCCTTACGTCATCAGCTTACATTTAGGAGCGAATTTGTGAAGTAAACGTGGAGATGAATTTAATGTCAAAGTTGTCACGGAAAGGAGAAATGGGTATCATTGCCCCCCCCAAACAAACAGGGCTTATGTGAAAGCAGGATTGGGGGTGAGAACATAGGAGAGATGTAAATCCCTGCGCTGCCATCTTCCCAGATGGGAATGTATCCATGATTTCTGGGAGTCTGCAAGTCCCCAAAGCGAACAGGGCTTATGTGAAAGCAGGGTTGGGGATGAGAACGTAGGAGAGGTGTAAATCCCTGCGCCGCCATCTTCCCAGACGGGAATGTATCCATGATTTCTGGGAGTCTGCAAATCAGCACAACTGTCAACAACGCAAACCACCACCCCGGTAGCTTAATCACCCCCTACAAGGACTTACCGGATCATTAATTAAGATACGTCTGACTCTTAACTACTAGGAGTGGAAGGACCCTGGTCTTCCCAGGCCTAGTGAGTGGAGGTCTGAATGCGAGGGATGGTTCCCTCTTGTCTTTCCTTGTCATTGATTGCGTATGATTAATGATTTCCAAGAATAAAAAGGGAAAGGTCAGTTTTGGAGTTCAAGACGGAGCAGCTATGTTGGGAGTAATTAAGAGGCTCATGTAAGCGTGATGAATAAGCACAAAAACGTGGGGATCGTGTGCTGTAAACCAGAAGGTTTCGGATGAAAGAGATATTTCTTTAAAAAAAGAAGACTGGGCAGGAAAGCAGGTTTTTTTTTTTATCCTCCTAAAGTTGGCTTACTCCCTGCTCAACCTTCAATTTCTGAAAAGCTTATTATCCACACAGCTTACCAAAGAAAAAGGGGGAAAAAAGGAACAGGAGCCTCTCTTCCCCCAATTCCAGCCTGCCTGTCCCTCTTTCTCTCTCTCTCTCTCTCTCTCTCCTTCTTCTTCTTTAAAAAAAAAAAATTTAAACACAGATAACTTAAAGAGTTTTCATGTAAATGGATTCAGGTTCAACTTATCTTTGTTTAACGTTGCCTTTTATGTCGAGTTCCATGAATTTCTTAAGCCTGACAAAAGTTCACTGGGAATCTTTCTAATTCCCACCCACAAGCTCTCGCCTCGCTGCCGTGTGACTGGCACTATAGAGGGATCAGCTGTAGTATTTATCGAGAAAGCTAGGAGACAGGTGTCAAAATGGTCCAGCAGGCAAACCCTAACACACACTAATCAGCTCTGGTGTTCTTTTACAATCCATATCTAATTCGCAAGTTTCATTCTTTCTGAAAAACAATTACTAGGTTTTGAAGTTCATTGTGCATTTACTCAACTGTCTCTTCACATTAACGTAAAGGAGAAACGAGAGAGGGGGGGAATAGAGTCAGTAGGCAAAGAACATCAAACAAACTTAAGGACGATGAAGGCTTTATTTTTAAAACTAATATAATTACAGAGGCGCGTAATGTTTTACAATACCAGGGGGGAAAAAATGTAAAACCGGCTCTTTCCACGCACCCAAAAAGGTAGGGGAGCTTTTTATATTTGTGGAACTGAAGGGCGAGCACAGACAAAACAACTTTACTGAAAAATAACCATCAAAATCCCTTGTTGATGGCATCAAAGAAAAGGATTTTAAGGGTGTTTTTTAAAAAAACTATTGTCGAAGGAAAGCATTCCAATGCCTCTGTAGAATTCAGTGCGTAATTACCCCTTAAAGGACAACTGTTTACAATGTTTGCGTTAAAGTTGCGTGCACAGTTGTTGCATATTTCTGCTTCATTTTCATATTTTTGTAAGTTATCATACGTTGTTGTTTTTTAAAAAAAAAATTCTAGGTTTGCCCTCTGACTTTGGGAATGTATAATTTGATAAATCTTCAAGTAATCTTTATTGAACATAGACGTAGTGCTTCGTGTAAGAAATGTGGCTTTGTTTTCTAATATTACAAGTGTCTTAAATGCAGATTCATTTCCAAATCAAATACAGATTTCCTTTGGTTACGTTATTTTTCGTACCATGACAAACAGTGATAAAATACCCCTCTGCCAGCAAAAAGTTTATTCTGCTACACAATGCTTCCTTCAAAAATCATCTGTCCAGAAGAACAGAATTAAATAGACACATGTCTAACACCACAAATTTGTCTAAAGTAAAGGTTACCCTTGCACATATGTGCTAGTTAGTCATTCCCAACTCTAGGGGGCGGTGCTCATCTCCGTTTCAAAGCCAAAGAGCCAGTGCTGTCCGAAGACGTCTACGTGGTCATGTGGCCGGCATGACTCAATGCCAAAGGCATACGAAATGCTGTTACCTTCCCACCAAAGCTGGTCCCTATTTTTCTACTTGCATTTTTTTAGGTGCTTTCGAACTGCTAGGTTGGCAGACGCTGAGACAAGTAACAGGAGCTCACCCCGTTACACGGCACTAGGGATTCAAACCGCTGAACTGCCGACCTTTCGATTGACAAGCTCAGCGTCTTAAGCCACTGAGCCACTGCGTCCCTCTACAAATTTGTCTAGATCTCCATAAATAGAGTAGAAGCCAAAAACTTTAAGAAAAACTTTCTGATTGATTGATTTACTGCTATTCTACTATTGGTATTTATATTTAAATATACTATTTAAAGATTTAAATTTAAATCTGATTTTAATAAGAACTTTATTATAATGCTGGTCTGAGACTGTAATATAAATTAGTACAACTTTGTTAACTTTTTACTCAATGCATAGACAAAAATTTGAATCTGAGAAATAACAGCTTTCTAAATCCTCAGATCCAAGACATATCAAGAAAGAAAATGGAGGGGAGAACACAAGAATGTCCAGGTAATATGTGAGAACACAATAAGCATCTGGAATAAGAAATCAACCAGAAAAGTGTGGTAAATGTTCCAGAGTTTAAGGCCCAAATCTCCACAGGACCACTAACTTCCATTCTGCTTGTATAAGATTGAGAAGGCTCACTCCAGACCCCTTCTCTTGTCAATCTCCAAAAAGATGACTCTTGTTAGTTGCAGCTCCATTTCTTTGAATAATTTATCACCAGGTTCTGACTAACCCCATCCTGTTTAGTCATAAGAGAGCTAACAAAACCTGGCTTTTTTCAGAAGGACTTTGGATAACTTGGTTTGTGCTTGGGTGATTATTGTTCTTGATGTCTTTAGTTTCTGAGATAATTATTTGCTATAATGTTTAGTTCTTGTAGTTATTTTTACGCAGTGGTGGGATTCAACAGGTTTGCACCTATTTGCAAGATCCAGCTGTTAACTTTCTAAACAGTTCAGAGAATTGGTTGTTGGAAGAAATCTCCTTTTGTTTTTTTTCCACTTTACAGGGCTAATCCTGTCAGGAAGGCAGGAAGGAAACATTCTGGGGTTGTTTCTAGCCTAAT
>JAOYMU010000049.1:14843876-14855050 GCA_025802295.1 Psammodynastes pulverulentus
CCGGATCCTTTTTGGAGTCCGGATCACGTGGTCCGTCTCCACCAATCGCGCGCTAGTACTTCTGGGTTTTTTAGCCCGACAGGAGGGGGCGCGTTCCGGCACCTTTCGGCGCCAAAAAAAAGCCCTGTTGGGGGGCAATAGACTGCCTCTGTAAAATTGCTTAGAGAGGGCTGTAAAGCACTGTGAAGCAGTATATATGTCTAAGTGCCATTGCTATCTGGTCAGTTTTTCAAGCTATCTGGGATAAATTCAAAGTTATCTGTATCCAGCTTATCGCAGCCTTTGAAGGAATCAGTTGCTGATCTTGTATGACTTCATTGGCTGTGAGTAGAGTGCAGAGAAAGAATTAAGGATACACTTTGTGTGACATCTTCATTGATCACTCTGCCTGTTCTTGGTCTAGTGTCTTCCTTTTGCTTTTTTTTTTCCAAGCACCTATATATTTTTGCTCTCTTCACTATTCCATTTAGATGCCAGAAGTTGCTCATTTTCTTCTTCTTTTTTACTAAAAATGCAGCTTCACTAATCACTGTTCAAGTTAGATATCCACCCAGAACCAATTGTGCACAAATTCTTTCTCTCCAACACATCTAAGCTATCTTTGAGGTTTTCCAAATGTGGTGAACCTCAGCTCCCATATCTCCTAGCCCAGCGGTCTGCAACCTGCGGCTCTGGAGCCACATGCGGCTCTCTCGGCCCCTGCTGTGGCTCCCTGTCGACTGATCTCACCACTGGCTGGCTCCTCCCCTCCCCTCCCCTCCCCTCCCCGTCACTCCTCGTCTGGCCTGAGAAGGTAAGGGTGATGGCGGGGGATGGAGACTCACTCCATATTCCAGAGCAGGAGGTGACTGGGTGGGAGTGACAACGAGTTGGCCACGCCCACCCAGTCACACCGGCTGTTAAACGATTGGCTCCTGATGTTTTCTTTTCTGTGGGACATAGGTCCAAATGGCCCTTTGAGTGTTTAAGGTTGCAGACCCCTGTCCTAGCCAGTATGACAGCAGTTATGGGGCCAAGGGACCACAGGGAGTTATCCAGTTCGTCTAGAAGGCTCCAAGTTGGGGAAGGCTAATTTAACAGGACTCGGCGATAAATCTACCAAAAGTTTTATACCAGTAACCGTTGATTAGAATAGTGTTTCTCAAACTTGATCTTTTTAAGATTGGAATTCTGGTCCATACATGTTAAAATAGGTTGAGAAACACTGTTGTCATCAACTGTTATTAGGATAAAACTTTACTTGCCTGTCTGAAGGATTTTACTCCTAACCTTCTATTCCCATCTAACCCCAACCTTGCTTTATTTCCAATGGATTCTGCTAAGCGTCATATTTTGCTTTCAGCTCTTATCAGACCCACACAGAAGGCAGCTTGACACCCCCAGTTTACACTCTTGTAACAATCTGAGACCTAATCGAAACAAAATCCTCCACCTTTGACCAATCTTCTTATACACATTCCTAATCTATCCATCACATCCAAGCGATAATCTGCACCTCCAAAACTTTGATTTCTGCTACTCGCCACCATCACTGTGTTTGAACTTAAGATAAGCCAGGTCGTCTGAAATCCACAGGAAAGCAAACCTTTCATCCCTTTACCAGATTCTATTTCCAAAATGCTTAAATGGGAAAATTAAGGTGGAAAAAACAAAGGCAGGTGAACCTTCAGAAAAGATTATTGTGAAAAGAGCGCGCCATCTTTTTCCGAGTTTTCTGGCTGTGCCGTTAGCCTGAAAGAGATTAGCATGAAAGTTGAAGATTTTGGAACAAGACCAGTCATTATATCTCAGCAACGCAAGAGATTACAGCTATGAATCCTTTTGCAGATCTTGGGAAAGGCCAGTGCTCAAAAGACTGTGCTGTGCTTGAGATGCTTGGAAAATAATTTGGACTGTGGCAACTAACCAAGTTCTTTTCATTAAAAGTCTGACAACTGTGAACTGGCCCTTCATCATGCGCTAGTCCTATAAAGACACCAGGAATGGCTGTAAATGTGTCCCTTGTAGCATATTATAGAGAACATTACAGGAAGGCTATTCCAGTGCCAGCTTTTTCCTAGCTTAATGAATTTCTTTCAGGGTCTCTGAACACTGCGCTGAGACCACCAGTAAATTTCCTTCTAATCTTTCTTGGATAATCTTTGCAAGGATTGGACGGAATTCAGAATTTTTTCCCTTCTTAAAAAAGATAGGCTCCCCCCAAAAATAGTTATTTATTTATTTATTTTGCAGGGAGAATTAAGTCCTGTATGGCCTCTGATAATCAAGATAAATGTGGTTTAATAAAAACTTCATCACTATTGTCAGCATGGAGAATTTGCTTTCTGGCCATTCAAGAGAGCAAAGAAATACATTTTATCTCAAGAAGGCATGCACTCATAAATCAAGCTGTACAAAAGAAGACCACTGCAAAGGGTTTCAGGGATATTTATTTGCCTGTACTGCGTCTATTGATTACCTTTTCAGGGAATCTAACGTTATCCACATCAATAGGCAAAATGAAGAGTAAAACCAATCCAGATGAAGATGTGACAGTGTCCCCAGTTGCTGCTCTCCTGACTTCTAGTACTGCTAAAAACAGCGATTTCATTATGGGATATCCATATAAAAGTCCACTCTAACAGGATCCTTAGAGCGACTTGTTTTAAGAGGGCTATGAGATCTTAGGGCTGGAAGAGATCTCGCAAGACTTCTAATCTAACCCCTTGCTCAAGGCAGGAGACCCTAGGCCAGTGATGGCTAACCGTTGCACCTGTGCGCACGTGAATGTGTGCACCAGAGGTGGTATTCAGCAGGTTCTGATCAGTTCTGGAGAACCGTTAGCGGAAATTTTGAGTAGTTTGGAGAACCAGTAGTAACCTTCCCCCAGGAGTGGGGTGGGAATGGAGATTTTACAGTACCCTTCCCCTGCCACGCCCATCAAGCCACACCACACCCACCAAGCCACACCCACAGAACCAGTAGTAAAAAAATTGAATCCCACGACTGAACTTCTTGATTTTAAACACAGATTATAAAGAGGATGATAGAACATAAATCAAAAAAAAAACCAAAACTAATTAATGATTAAAACCCTGGGAAATAGGATGAAGCTCTCCTGAGCCATACCTGGACTTATGTATAATGCATGCACAGGTTAACATTTGGCACCTGTAGACCAAGAAGACTTGGGGTTACCAACAGAGCAGCCCAGCCTCCCATAGTATATAACCCCCAAAACCTGAGGGGGAGGGACCTCTACTAATTCTAACATGTTTTGTGAAGCCCCCACCCACCAACTGCCCAAGTTCATGGACGAATTCTCGTGGCATGCAGACCAATGGAATTGATTTCCTTGGTAGCTTTGGGTTAACTCTATAGCAGTGTTTCCCAACCTTGGCTATTGGAAGATAGATGGACTTCAAGTCCCAGAATTCCCTAGCCACTCATCTTACAAGTTGCCGAGGCTGGTGGTTCTGTAGCATCAAGCGAACCTCAGCGATGGCCCAGGAAAAATAGCTTCCGGTTTTGATTGATTGATTCTCTATGCTGCTTAACTCCCCTACATGATGACTCCATCTTATATCTAACTCCTCCATCATCTCAAGTGCATTATTGGCAATTGCAGGGGGTACTTGGCTGTACATACTTCAACCAGGAAGCAGTTATGATTTCCTCCCATTTGAGACAGCATGTTGTGGCCTGACAGCTGCCAGCCCCTCCAGCAGCCAAATCAGAGGAGGAGGAGGAGATGTGGGAGTCAGGGTCAGCATCAGAGCAACCTGAGAGCTCCGATGGGGGGGAAGAGGGAATGGAGCTGGCAGAGAGAGAGAGAGAGAGACAGAGACAGAGCCTGGGCCGTCCGTCAGCCCTCAGATGGAGAGCCAACAGCCACTAGGTCTGGAGGTGGCTGATGCAGAAGAAGAGGAACAGCCGGGTCCAGTGCCTGACACACAGATGTGCAGACAGCAGAGGAGAGGAGAGCAGTAGAGATCTATGGGCCGGTCCCTGGGATTGAAGACCCATCGCTGCTAGCTTTGGGTATAAAAGGCAGGAGGCAGAGATGAATAGGTGTGGCAGACAACTATTCATCTTCCAGATGGACAGACTTGTTAGCCCGCAGTAAGAGAGAAACTTTTTGCCGGGGCTGCCAGCATTCCTAATAAAGGAATCTTTTGAGTTCACATCAGAGGGTTCATCGTGTTTGGGGACCTGGGTCAGAACAAAGCACTTTTGCGATTCCCATTCTCTCCTTAGGCCAAAACAACCCAAATATGCATATATTTATCTAGGGGCAAGTCCTGGCTAGCTTAGCAGCTGACTTGCCTAAAAGGAAAGCTGGGGGCAGCAAGTAGCCTAAGTCCCATTGTAAGGAAGAGGTAGCCCAAAAGTTCCTGTCCCTGGGGTGAATCACACATGTGGGAGTCCAAGAACCTGGCCTCCTAAATCTCCTTCTCCGACACTTGCTCCTTTTCTGGAATATTTGAGAAAAGCAGGCTATTTGAGATCCTTCAGGTTTAGACTCTCGAAAGACATCATTTCAAAAAGCTCAGACACTCGTTGGTTAGGAGCAATATATAGCCAAAGGGAAAGAAATCTCAGAGACAGTTCAACCATTAGAATATTTGCCTGGAAGCTTTAATTCAAACATCAGATGCAAAAAAAAAAAAAAAAAAGGAATCTCAGATCAGCCCTGTCAGAAAAACTGAAGTGAATTTGTCAGTTTATTACCCTGTTTCCCTGAATATAAAACCCAACTGGAAAATAAGACCTAGCATGATTTTTCAGGATGCTCATAATATAAGCCCTACCCTGGAAATAAGCCCCAGTTAAGATTGTCAGCCAGAACGCATTTAGTACCGTATTTCCCCCAAAATAAGACCTAACTGGAAAATAAGCCCTGATGCATCTTTTGGAACAAAAATTAATATAAGAGCCGGTCTTATTTTCAGGGAAATACAGTATTTATTTACCTAGCATTCCCTCAGCAGAGGGGGAAAAAATTCCAAGCACTGAATTCGAAGGATGACAGTTTCCGTTTCTCTCTCTTATTTTCTCTCTGTGTGTGTCTTTCTTTCTGTCTCTCTTTCTCTCATACATAAACACACACACACTATGTATTTATATCACAATCCAAGGCTCCCCCCCCCAAGGAGAAGCAAAATCTTGCTTTTCTCAAACAAAACCCCACGAACCAGATCTAATGGGTTGCTTTTATTTTGGGGGAAGAATGCCCTTTAAAATAGGCTGACGAGATCGTTTCCAATTTCTCCCTCCCTGGTATATGCCATTCTTTAAAAAGAAAGAAAGAAAGAAAGAAAGAAAGAAAGAAAGAAAGAAAGAAAGAAAGAAAGAAAGAAAGAAAGAAAGAAAGAGAAAGGAACTCTGCAGGCAAACATGAGCCGAGGACCAGTTCACAACAAAATGCCCCGCGTATAAACATCGCTCTTATTTCACGAATGGGATTACAATTGCCAGTTGCAACAACATCAAAAGATAAATCAATTAGCTTGCTAATTTCTCCACCACCACCCCTCCCCATTTATTCCTCTCCGTATAGTATTTGTCATAATTGACTATAATTATGTTAATTACTAACTCCAGTGTAATTACTGCATTTGTCACTTAACACACTGTGTACCCAAAGCAACGAGGCAATTGTTGGGCATCAGAAAGAAAGCAAACCCAGCCCCTGAGGAAAGGATCCCCCCAAAAAACCCGGCTGGAAATACGTTCAGGAAACCAAAAGGGCAAAAGGAGGATTTCACGCAATGCTACTCTGAAGTGTTGGTTCATTAAGGGTATTAATTTTCTGATAACTGCACATTTAAGTGTGACACATCAGAGAGCACCTACAGGACTTAGCAATTATTAATGCGTGACAGTTTCAAATGCTAAGTGAATCAATTAAACAGCAGCCTTCACCCGTTTGAGGAGGGAAACGGCTTCCCAAACTGCCTCAGACTACAATTTTCACATGACACACACACACAAAAAAAAGAGGGACCAATTCAAGAGCCTGACAGGTCAAAAAAAAAAAAGGAGAAGGAGAAGAAGGAGAAGAAGTTGGAAACAAAAGCATCTTATAACCATCACCCCCTCCTCTTTCCTTGTCAGATCAAGTTTTCAAGTGTCTCCGGCTGAAATGGCACCGTCGTGCCAGCTGACACGAGGTGATTTTTCATCTCTTGTCAGGGAAAATCTTTTATTCTATTTGCTTGGCATTAACATGTAACATTTATTGATCCAGGCCTTTTCTCCTGCCGCTGCGGGCCTCTGGGCCGCAGCCTTGAAGGGAGGAGAGCTTTGATGTCCCAGTGACATCCCAGGGCCGAACAATGCAGCGACTAAATAGATTTCATGCAGAAATGTGTTTGTGCATGACAGCTACATTATCAGCAGCCTCTCACGCTGATAAAATATGCAATTGCGACTATTAAGATTTGCCCAATTACAAGGGAAAATATTCCCCAGTACCTAATAAAAGCTACCACAATGAAAAAGTTTTAACAATAGTGCAGTTTTCAACACCCCCCCAGGTTAAGCCAAAGAAGAAGATTCATTCGTGACGGGTAGAACAAAAAAAGATGATATGCTTTATCTTAAATTTCTCCTTTGTTTCTCTTTCTCCCTTTAATTTTATTTTTTTTTAAACGTTGGTGCTTCATCCTGGACCGAAGGAATCTTATTATTATTTTTTCCTAGCACAAAACAGGCTGAAAAATTCCCAAAGAGGTGAAAATGTTACGTACGAGTCAAGATTGGATCGCGGAAGGATGTTGCATCCGTTATTGTCAAAATACCAAATGACTTTGGTTTATTTATCCATTAATGCTGCATCCTATTTAGTTTTGCGACGGGGGAGATTGTGGCAACTTAAACCGGTCGGATGATCTCTCAGTGTCCCGATTTCAGAGCGGTTTCTTTAGGCTGCATGTTTTAAATAGCTTTTTCTTCATTTCGTTTCTTTTTCATTTGTTTTACAGTAAATATGATCATGAAGCATATATGTATACACTGTGTGGGTGTGGATGTGTGCTTGTGTGAAGGTGTATGTGCCTGCGTGTTTCACAGCTCAAATAATTCCAGCTAATGTACAATCATAGTATTAATTAATATTAAAAAACCAAAAGTCAATCATTTTCCTTTTCTGTTCTAGCAAACTTTTTGCAGCAAACGGACTTCAGTCACATATTCAGGACTAAAAGACCTATTTTAAGGGTCGCCTGATGCAGTTTTAAAATCCACATTATTTGATCCGAGAATATATTTTTGCATAGAGAGGCTCTTTCAGAGACCCCCAAGCTTAAGGTGATGTAAAGCAAATTTTCTCTTTTATCACCAACATCCTCTTATCTCTTTCCATTTTAAAAAGGAACAAAGGGATCTCTTTTTAAAATAGTTTGAGGCAGATTTGTAAATAATCGATTTTTATTCTTTTTCGTGCTTTGTTTCAACATTTCTCTTTCCTTATTTTGTTACGCACCGGTACAATGACAATAAAGGGAGCTAACTAATGTGCCAATGGTCATAAATGCGAGGACCAATGGTAAGTCATTTTTTCCAGTGCTGTTGTAACTTTGAACGGTCACTAAATAAATGGACAAAAGTCAAGGACCTCCTGTACCAAAGAACAGGAAGATTTCCACATCACATCGCAACATGATATTGAAAAGATCCATTCCCTTTTTAAAAAATGAACCACTTTTAATTATATGCAAAAACTGTTGTTGGGTGTCGGTTGCATCCCTTTTGTAAAATATAAGCCCTGAGCAATACAAAACTGAGACTTTTAGGCCTATTTTTATCATGCCGCCTTAAAACGTTCCCTGACTTCCCTTAAGTTGCATTTCTTCTCTTTTTAAAACGGTATAACACAAAAGATACCCCAAAAATGTTATGTTAAGCTAACATCATATCATATCCATTGGCATTTCTTGTATTCGGGCTAAACGTAAAATGCATTTTAATTTAGATCTATTTTCTTGCTGTGTTTAAGGCAGTGGTGACTCCAGTTCCGTTCTGCTAAAAAAGCAAAGCCAATTTCTCTGAATATAATCAATTGAGGAATGCATATCGCTGCTATCGGTAATGTTAGTTTTTTTCTTTTCACTTCAAGACTTCCAGGAACCTCAACAAATCTCTCGATTGAGCAAGATCCCAATCGTGCTTTATGTGACTTGAAAAATTAAATTAAAAGCAAGGATAAGTTGAATTATCAAAAAAGAAAGAAAAGGAAAAAAGAAAAAGAAGAAAGGTAATGACAAAAGACATTTGGTGCATCCATCATGGTTCAGATCGGCCAGGGGTCAGCAACCTGCGGCCCTGGAGCTGTATATGGCTCTTTCATCCCTCTGCTGTGGCTCCCTTGTCACCAGTCGGCTCCACAATTGATAGGGCTTTTGGTTAGGACAGGTAGAGGAAAAAGGAGCCGCACTAGGAGGAGACTATGATGGGGGAACCGGACTTCCAGTCAGCTCCAGAATTGAACAGGGGGCTTCCGGTTAGGACCTTTGTGGCCCTTCAGGTTGCTGACCCCTGAGATAGGCCAATAATACATGGAATTTGTTTTAATTTGCAATATAAATCAGAAGCCACCATATCTCTCAGAACTATGACTAAAGAGCACACGGCCAACGAGTGCTCTATAAACCAATCTAAGTAATCCACAGGAACGATTGCAGGTTGTATAATTGTGCAATTCATATCCATAAAGCACACGCGCCGCTTACCACCACACAAACAGGCCATTATAAGCCTTGCTTCCTATCTTCACACACATCAAGATATCGTTATTTCCTGCCGAAGCTCAGACCGAACTAGAATCACATTCTCGTTTGCAAATAATTTGACCAGCGAGCTTTGTTTATAAATCATTTGCCAAGGAAAAAAGTCTAGAACCTCCCAAAATGTATGGGTTTTTAAGAGCTCAGTCATACACTCCAACTGCTGCAGTATGGAAATACACACACACACACACACACACACACACCAACCATTAAGCAAAAACCAAGAACTCCCCAGAGCCGTAACCTCAAACTGACAGGAGGGAAGTTCAAAAGCCATGTTAGAAAGGATGACTACAGAAAGAGAAGCGGAAACTTGGAACCAACTTTCCGTTAGAAGTACCCGTATTTTTCGGACTGTAAGACGCACTTTTTTTCCCTCCTAAAACTGGGCGAAAATCTCGGTGTGTCTTATACGTCGAATGTACACTAGCTCTGTGCCTCGCGTTTTCAAGCCTCTGAACGCTCTTACTTCAGACCCGTTCAAGTCAAGGCTGCAGGGATCGCCACAACACATTGTGGCCGATCGCCGCCTCCGCGCATTGCATTTCGCCCTCCCTGCAGCCTTGAACGGGTCTGAAGTAGAGCATTCAGAGGTTTGAAAACGCGAGGGACAGAGCCCCAAAACGCGAGCTACGGAGATGGCCATTGACGGCAACGTGCTGTGACAATCCCTGCAGCCTGGAACAGCTGATTGGGGGTATTTTGGGAGACCAATCCACCCACCAATGAATCAGACCAATAACGTGCTGATGCTGGCAGGCAGAGGCAGATTTTTTTTTCTTGTTTTCCTCCCCAAAAACTAAGGTGCGTCTTTTACTCCGGTGCGTCTTATAGTCCGAAAAAACACGGTAGTAACTCATTAGTAACTGAGTTTAAACATGATTGGGATAAACACGTGTCCATCACCTGACAGTTTTTAAAAATAAATCAATAAAACAAAAGAAGCACAAAAAGAATAATTAAAAATAAAGAAATAAATCCGTAAATAAATGCGTAAGTAAAAAAAAATCGAAAAGAAAACAAAAGATAAGCCACTAGGTCATTTACTACCATTGGTTTTCTGAGTTTCTCTATTTCTAAGAATTTGCTAGAGGATCTGTCTTCATTATATTGCCTAGTTCATCACCAGTCTATCATTCCAAAAAATTCAGGTGTGCCAGTGGTGTTTCCCCTTATTCCCAAACACAAGATGCAGGTAGACATTCTAGGATACCTGGAGAGAAAGTCCGAAGAACCTTCAAAGATCAGCCATCTGCTGAATTCAACTATTCCAGGTCTTCTAGAACAGGGGTCTCCAACCTTGGCAACTTTAAGACTTGTGGACTTCAATTCCCAGAGTTCCTCAGCCAGCTTTGTGGACTTCAAATCCCAGAGTTCCTCAGCCAGCTTCGTGGACTTCAATCCCCAGAGCTGACGTCAACAAGTCTGGGAGTTGAAATCCACAAGTCTTAAAGTTGCCAAGATTGGAGATCCCTGTTCTAGAAGACCATCTACTCTCATCCAGAAGCTCCATGGCCATGTTGACTGTGATTGTAGAGAAACTTCTCTGGTGTTTGGGAAGTTTAAACATGTGGGGATATCCATCTCATGGAAGACCAAACACAGATCTTCTAGAAGATCAACGCATCTCAGGGGTAGCCCAAAATAAAAGTTCTGGAGAAGCCATGGAGGAACCTCCTCCCTACATCATAGTTACATGGTCATAGTTCTGTGGTGGCAGATCTGTTCCTGAGCTGGGAATCACATCATCATACAAATCATCAACCAGACACTAAGCAACTCTTCTGTGAATTCTAATTCTGGAGAAGAAAAGCCAATTCTTCCAGGAACCATTAAAGGTAGCGAGGTCGCCATATAAAGAACTGCTGTTCTCCAGCTCAGTTTTGGAAAGAGAAGATGTGTGGAAAAGCAGACCAGCTAGTCCCCAGCTTCCGTTTAGACTTTAGAGGGTCTGGGAGCTTCTGGTTTCCTCCTTTCCTTAGCATAGTCTGGAGGTGGGGTGAGACCTCAGCTACTCAAGTGTTTCTGAAGGGTTTGAAGATCTTGGTTTAAGCAGAGAAGTCAAATTCTACAAGGCTGACCGGGGTGAAACAGGGTAACAAATTCTGCTCAGGACCAAAACGTATTATTTCCACAGCTGGGGTGTATTCCTATTCAAGAAACTCTTTTCATTCCAAAAATCAGAATAATTGTGTGTTTTAAGAAACAGCTCTTTTTCGGAATCTTTTAAAATAATTTTTTTCCCTCTGCTCCTAGAATCTATTCTTATTTTGTTCTTTTAGCAAAACCTGATAACAAAGAAGATTTAAAATAAACATATTTAATTTAATTTAATTTAATTTAATTTAGACTTATAGCCCGCCCCATCTCCACGAAGGGACTCGGGGCGGGTAACAAACAGATAAA
>JAOYMU010000049.1:15281900-15292919 GCA_025802295.1 Psammodynastes pulverulentus
CAGCGCTGGCTCTTTGGCTTTGAAACGGAGATGAGCACCGCCCCCTAGAGTCGGGAACGACTAGCACATATGTGCGAGGGAAACTTTTACCTTTACCTTATGAAGAGGCATTAAGCACTGGAGGCACAAGGGACAACAATGATCGTGGTACTAAACCTGTGTGGTTACCATTTTATCCTTTCAAAGTTTATCGTTACATTTGGTAGCTTGGACAGAAGTTTCTCCACAAACGAGAGGCTTATGCAGGAAGCCAGCTTCTCATTGTAGTACCACGAGGCCGTGAAGAATAGTGACATAATGACACCACTCTCGTTGTAGCCGTACTTCTTCTTCTTCTTCCGTATAGTTTTGTAATATCATTCATTATCTTAAAGTCGAAGGAAAAGGTAGGCTTATTGTGACATGTTTTCCAGTCAGTGGAGAATAGATCCAGGAAAGGATTACCTCTGATTTCTACAAGGAGAACACAATCTTTTAATCCAACTTGAAAAGGGGGCTTATTCAGCAGCAGAATTTCATCCAGTAATTGGAACAAAAAAAAAAAACAGGATTTAAAACAGACATAAGAACAGCTCACGCTGGGCTCTAATTAACTAATGCAAATGAGCTAAGGCAAACAAAACCCCACCCTAAAACAACCAGAAATAGAACAAATCCACCCTCATATTAAGTTGCAATTTTCTGTTCGCAGTTAACAGGGGAAAAAAAAATGCACAAGAAATAGCATTTGTACAGTCTTTGTTACAACCAAAGGCAGAGGAAATGAAGATTTAGGGGAGGGGGGTGTCACACATGTTACTGCTTTATATATCTCAGCCAAGGATGTATATTAGCAGGGCTTTTTTTCCGCCGGAACTCGGTGGAACTGCGTTCCGGGACCTTTTCCGAGTCCGCGTCACGTGGTCCGTCTCGACCAATCGCGCGCTATCATTTCCGGGTTTTTTTAGCGCGACGACGGGGGTGCGTTCCGGCACCTTTCTTCAGAGAAGAAAAGCCCTGCTCCTGTATCTTAAGCCTGTCTCCTGGAGGGTTGGTTATTCCTTCCTTTTCTGCAGTCTCCGGGCAGCAAAATTATTCGAAGCGGAGATGGCTCTGGTTTTCAGATCACCGTTTAAATAAAGTGTGATGTTTAAGGCATTGCCTGAAGCGTGGTCAGGGCCTTATAAGGAGCACTTTGGAAGGCAAAGCCATCCCAGTTCTCGTTTAGAATTTGCAAGCATCCCCAGGAGATGCACCCAGAGCTCTCGTGACTAACCCATAAATCCAAAGGCTGAATTGGCCCAAGAATTTTGCAGGAAGATCAAAGGAGGCAGTTAGTACGATTGTTTGATCTTGGGGAGAGAAGCCAAGAGGATTTTGAGCCATGAAATTTCACCCTCGAATAAAGTTCCCAAGCAGTCAGCACCAGAAGTGTGAATGCTGCATTGACCTCCTCCCTCCCTCCCTCTCTCTCTCTCTTGTTATTAATTAAAGCATTTCCACTTTAATAAGTGAATAAATATTCTTGGATCCCTAACGCTCCCTGTTCCGTTTTCAGAAGCCTGCTGGCACATTCGTTTTCATCCCATCTGCATTTGGAAACATATTAAAAAATAATCAAGTTGTGTAAAATCACGTAGGCTGAACAATTTGAAAACCTTGTGACTGAACAACTAACACGAACAACTAAATCCGGTGCTCGCAGTCCACATTTGTGGTGGAAAAATCCCAAATTTGGGGGTGACATGGTACTTGTATTTTGGGTTCAGTTCAGAGGTGGAATCCAGCTGGTTTGGACCGGTTCAGGCGAAACGGTATCTCCGACGATCAGCTGGTGGGCGAACCAGTAGCTCCGATGATTAGCTGATGGGTGAAACGGTATCTCTGACAATCAGCTGGTGGGTGAACCAGTAGCTCCGATGATCAGCTGGTGGGTGAAACGGTAGCTCTGACAATCAGCAGGTGGGCGAACCGGTAACTCCGACGATCAGCAGGTGGGCGAACCGGTAGCTCCAATGATTAGCTGATGAGTGAAACGGTATCTCTGACGATCAGCTGGTGGGTGAACCAGTAGCTCCGATGATTAGCTGATGGGTGAAACGGTATCTCTGATGATCAGCCGGTGGGTGAAACGGTAGCTCTGACAATCAGCAGGTGGGCGAACCGGTAGCTCCGACGATCAGCAGGTGAGCGAACCAGTAGCTCCGACGATCAGCTGGTGGGGCGAACCGGTAGCTCCGATGATCAGCTGGCCCTGCCCACCGGCCTCTGCCCTTTCCTGTCCTATATCTATCTGCTCAGTTGATTTGCACAGCACATCGGATTGCCGCGCCTCAGCTGCGTTTCCCCAACACGGAAGGTAAGTTGCCAAGCTGGTTGTTAACGCTGCGCACACGCGTGAAGGGCGCGCTCACCGAACCAGTAGCAGGCTTCACAGGATTACACCACCGGTTCAGTCGTGCAACTATACAATGCCGGTAAGGATGCTGAAGGATTGTATGGGTGGTAATACCCTGCAGTAGGGAGCTATTCAGACAGCAAGTGAAGATTTCAATTAATGAATCAGGGAGTCCTGCTGAACTGAACAGTCAATATGAGGCGAATGGGAAAAAATCCATCTATCCTGCGAAGAAATGGAATAAGAAAACCTCCATTCCGTTGACGGTAACAACCGGCAAGCCACACAAAAGACTGCGGAAGAGGTCCAATAATAATTTCCATTAAGCGTGCACCGCTGCTTTACTCCCGTGCATACTTATCCACAGCAACCCAAATAGCAAATTTGACTGATAATAAAGAGATTCAGAATCCCATTAAATTTCACAGCGGGAAACAACTTTCATACTGCAGGAAACAGGAAGAGGTGATCGGGAGGTAGGTAGGCAGGTAGGCCGATGGGTCATACGTTGTTCAACGTTTCAAAAGGTAAACATTGTGTTATTTTGCCTTAGATTTCTTAATACCCGCAATCCAAATTTAAAATGCAGGTTCTTTTAAAAAGAACCAAGTCTTCCCAGCCTGAAACTGAGCCCCCAACATCTCAGCCCACCATGGCTGACTCTGCGAGCAGATATACGAGCAATATTATTTTACACTTATAGGTTTCTAAGTAGTGATTCCCTTTGGTTGCATTAGGCTCAGGGGTGTCAAACTCGATTCCACTGAAGGCCGCATCAAGGTTGTGTTTGACTTTGGCGGGGGCAGGGGGGCGTGGCCAGCTTGATGTCATTCGTGTCAGGGGCACCTATGGTGGCCCGGGTGGGGCTGGAGGGACCCATTGCAAGAGGATGTTGCTGCCGAAAACGGAGCACATGGGGGCCGCACACGGCCTCCCTGAGCTCCATTTTCACCGGCAGAGGGCTGCAGGAAACCGTCGCGGCCGAAAACGAGCTCCATTTTTTGCTGGCAGAGGCACCGTGGGCTGGTTCTTTGCTGCTTCCAGGGCGGCCCCGTGGGCCAGATCTAAGCACTCTGCGGGCCGGATCCAACCTTGAGTTTGACACCCCGCCCCGCATTAGTTGGATGGACAGTCCTTAAATCCACATGTTTTATTTGGGGGAAGGAGAATAGATATCAAAAATATTTTTAAGCATTCAAAGGACGTGCGATTTTAACACATCTTGAAACCACCAGATTCGTGGAAAAACTCTGTAACCGTTGTATTAAGAGCCTCGGTAGCGCAGAGGTTAGAGTGCAGTAATTGCAGGCTCCTTCTGCTGACAGCCAGCTGCCTGCAATTTGGCAGATCGAATCTCACCAGGCTCCAGGTTTTGACTCAGCCTTCCGTCCTTCTGAGGTGGGTAAAATGAGGACCCCAAATTGTTGGGGGCAATAGGCTGATTCTGTAAACTGCTTAGAGAGGGCTGTAAAGCGGTATATAAGTCTAAGTGCTAGTGCTATTTAGACATTTCTCTCAATGTGGTTAAGTATTGACAAAGAAAACAAAACAAGTACTGTACTTTTTGGAGTATAAGAGGCACTTTTTCTACCCCCAAAAGTGGGTGAAAATTTGGGTGTGTCTTATACATTGAATGTTGCAGAAGCCTCGCCCACCAGTAATTTACCTCTTTGCAGCGAGCAGCAAAAAGCCTGTTTCTCAGTCTAATTAGCATCAGCACATGATGGTGGTTTGCATCCGGCTCTGAACATCAGCTGTTTTAGAGTGCAGGGATTGCCAATAGGCTATAGCAATCCCTGTAGCCTGAAACGGGCAGAGCCGCGTGCTAATTAGGCTGTGCTGGGAAAGTGAAACTGAAACAGTCTGTTTCGGCTTGCTGCAACGGAGGCAAATTGCTGGGAGGCAGAAGCTGAGGTAAGATTTTTTTTTTCTTGTTTTCCTGCCCCTAAAGTTAGGTGCGTCTTATATTCCGGCGCGTCTTAATAGTCCGAAAAATACGGTATATCCCCACAAAAAGCAGGCTCATAGCTGTTTTTGAAACAATCCAACACACTCACCTGGTCTTTTTCGTGAGGCAAAAGGCTGACGGGCGGGAGGGAGGCTGGAAATGAACCATATTTATACGTCCCCCGGCTTTCCAAGCTACCTCGGTTCACCCTGTAGTGAGGTCCTTCTTTCAACAACCTCCCATTGTTGACGGCACGCTTGGCCCCCAGGCGTAACCTCCGCTGAAAGACGGAGTTGTTGGAGACCCCTGCAAGGTCAGGTTGGCTCCTCAGGTATTTCTCTATGTTTCTGAGGGAAGAGCCGTTTGGTTCCTTCAGCCCTTCGACGGCTCTCCGCAGGAGCTTGTTCCAATCCACGTTTCGAAGCTCGTGACAGCTTCCCTTCGATCCTTTCGAAGGTTTAGGCAGGTCGTCCATCTTGAGAGATGAAAAACGCCCAGGATTGTCTGGGTCCTTGTAGGATGCAAGGCCTTTGTTGGTAACTTTGAGGACGGAGCCATCTTGGACGCTCAGCTGCAACTGTTCAGAAACGGTCTTCTTGTCTAAGCCGTGGGAGGCGCACACGGCGTGGCAAATCCTCTCTTCCGACGGCCTCTGCTTCTGCCTTTTCACTTTGTGTATAGCTTCAAGAATCCACTCTGTGTAAAGCGGATTGGCAAGCTTTACCATGGTGGACCAATAAGCTTCCGCCCACAAGAGTCGCCCATAGAGTTTCTCTTCCTACCAATGATCTTTTCTCCCACGGAGTCACATTTTACCTTCCGGTACCACCATCTGAAGAAGTCATCCCTTAGACATGAAGATTGTGAGGAGTATCAAGCATGGTCTTCTGAGCAAAATCCTCCATCAACCGACGTAGGGAAGCGGAGTCATATCCTCATATCCGGACGGAATACATCTCTGCAACTCGGTGGATTTTCTCTCTGGTCGACACAAATCTTTGCCGATCTTCATCAATCCTAAAAGAGTAATTATTTTTTTGCTTTAGAAAGCAAGTTAAGTTTCATTCGCAGCAAAACGCAGTTCGTCATTTAAAAATGGCGATAGATTCCGTTTTATTTTAAAAGCTACACCGCTATGGACCAATGCATTTGTTCTTAGCTAATATTTAGAAGTACCCGTTGGACTGGGGGGTGGGGGGGGAGTTACGTGTGTCTTAGAATTAAACTCCAAAAATTCACCTGGGATGATAGTTCAGTCTTGCAGAAGAGAGACTATCAGCCAATGTTATATCTGCCACCTTTCAAACCCCAAGCTGAAATAAAGCATACAAGAATTGGATACATAAAAGTACCAGTTTCTCAATATCCCCAAATTTGGTAATTTTTTAAAAATCCCACCATGTTCTAAGCACTTTTGTCTCTCCAGTCTTATTGGGCATGGAGATGGGATGAGGCTGAAAGACACTAGACTTCCCCATGTAAAAGCACTAAAAGCAAAATCTCCTTGCCTGAAAGTTGTGGGTGATAAATACAATCATGACTTATGTAATAGTATAGTTCAAATGCATGGGGGGGGGAGAGAATGTAAGAATGAGAGAGGGAGAGAAAGATGGAGAGAGATAATGAAACAGAGAAGGAGAGGGAGCGGGAGAATGAGAGAGAGATGGAGAGAGAGGGAAAGAATGAGAGAATGAGAGAGAGAGATGGAGAAAGAGAGAAAGAGGGAGAGAAAGAGATGGAGAGGGAGAGAGAGGGAGAGAGAGGGAAAGAATGAGAGAGATGGAGAACTAGATGGGGAGGGAGAGAGAGAGAAAGAGAATGAGATGGAGAGAGAGGGAGAGAGAATGAGAGAGAGATGGAGAGGGAGAGGGGGAGAAGGAGAAGGAGAATGAGAATGAGAGAGAATGAGAAAGAGATGGAGAGGGAGAGAGAAAGAGAACGAGAGAGAGAGAGAGGGAGAGAGAAAATGAGAGATGGAGAAAGAGATGGAAAGAGAGATTGAGAGGGAGAGAGAGAGATGGAGAGAGAGAGAGGGATTAATGCCAAAATGTATTCATCATCTCAGTCTAAGAGAGCAATTTGCTATTTGATTGGAAACGCCTTGAATTTTGCAAAGTCCCTATAAAATTCAAATGGACAAGACAGATTTAAAAGAACTGGGACACCTTGTCAATAATCCCTATCCCAGACTACCAAGCGGGCAAGAGTGTTAATCATGGCAACTTTTGAGCAAGTTTGACTGCTATTCTTCTTCTTCTTCTCAAAAACTCCGTAAGTTGAAAGGGTCACCCAGAACCACATTTCTACACTCCACAAGGATTCATTTTCTCATCGCATCAAACTATACAGGTAACCCTAACTTATGACCACAACTGAGCCCGAAATTTCTGTTGCTAAGCAAGACAGATTTGCCTCCAGTTGTCAAATGAATCACTCCCAATTGTTAAGTTAGCAACACGGGTGTTAAATGAATTCTTGCTTGTCGGAAGGTTGCAAGAGGTTGCAATCATCCTAAATTTGAACCAAATGTCAAGCATCTGGATTTTGATCACGTGACCATGGGGACGCTGCAAGTCACGGATGTTAAATAAGAAAAGTGGCCGTCGCTTTTTTCAGCGGCCTTTAAAACTTCATTTTAAACAAATGGCTGTAAATCAAGGACCATCTATATCACAAAAGGTAAGATGCATTTCAATACAGGTAGTCCTCGATTTACAACAGGTCATTGTCAGGGTTCCAACGAATGAATGCCCTAATTAAATCATGAGCCTTGAGCCAAACTTCAAAAGAAATCCAATTATTTATTAGGAGCAACATGTCCGCAGGTACCCTAATGAAGCCAGCTCTGCCTCATACAACTTATGGTTCACTTATGACCCTGTTTCCCTCCTCCCCCTGGGTGTGTCATAAATCACATTCTCCAAGGCAGGACTTTTACAGGCTCTAGAGAACACGCCCCCTCCGACTGGATCCGGTAACCTGGGATACAGCCTTGATAAAGGTATGCATGGAATGTACTTCTGGTTTCGATTGCCTTGCTGCTCCTTCAGGTTTTTCCCCCTCTTCCCTATGGCAACTCGAAAATAGGCCAGGAATGTTTTACGAATTGACGGTCATTTAGCAACGGTTCAAAGTTACAACGGCACTGAAAAAAGTGACTTACGACCGCTTTTCACAATTACCACCTTTGCCACCCGTGATCGCGTGATCAAAATTCAGAGGCTTGGCAACGGGGTTCATACTTATGACCGTTGCAAAAGGGATCGTTGTGATCCCCTTTTGTGACCTTCTGACAAGCACGGTCAATGGGATTGACTTAACCACTGGGTTACTAACTTATCAACTGAAGGGATTCACTCAACAACTGTGGCAGGAAAGGTCATTAAATGGGGGTAAAATTCACTTAAGAAAAGGTCTCGCTTAACGACAGAAATGCCAGGCTCAATTGGGGTAGCAAGTCGAAGACTCCTTGCCTTGGCCCCTGACTCAATCCTTCTGATGTGAAACTTCCTTTGGCTGCAAGGTGCGACTCAAATCTTGAATGCCGAAATCTTAGATTCTCTATGAAGGGAAAAACCCAATTTCATCAGGTTAAAAGGCTTTGGAGTTTGTTCTCCAGAGCTCAGGAGCAATTTCATGCTCTCACCAAGGATTCTCCAGCAAGAGAAAATCAAGGGGTGTAGCATTTTTCTTCTGGAAATAATATGGATAATACGATTAATTTATTAAATCATCTTTTAATGCTCTATCAATCGTGCAACATACAGTAGAACGTTCCGTAATTTAATACGTGCGGTTGAAAAGAAATAATTACTTCTCCGAGGGCGCAGCAAGAAGTTCTTCCTATCCACTTTCTCTCTTCCGTCCATGACTTCATTGTGGGCGAAAAACCAAGAATAAGGACTGGATTAGACATGCACCATCCTGCTCCTCTCACTGGTATCGATTATTTCACATTAACTGTTAGGGGAAAATCATAACTCTTATTATTTGCACCGATGCCTACTTCCATTCGTAGTTTTTGTTTAAAATAGTTAACACTTCCATTTTAAAACGTTTTTCTTTTCTTTAAACTTTGCATTCGACTTCTTTACGGGCATTATATATATACCTGATGCCACCAGACTTGAAATATTGGGCTTAGAAAACCTAGAACTACGCCGCCTTCGATCCGACCTAAGTGTAGCACATACAATTATCTGCTACAATGTCCTACCCGTCAATGACTACTTCAGCTTCAACCACAACAATACACAAGCACGTAATAGATACAAACTCAAGGTAAACCGATCCAAACTTGATTGCAGAAAATACGACTTCAGCAATAGAGTGGTTAATGCCTGGAATGCACTACCTGACTCTGGGGTCTCTTCCCCAAACCCCCAAACCTTTAACCTTAGACTGTCTACTATTGACCTCATCCCTTTCTTGAGAGGTTTGTAAGGGGCGTGAATAAGCGCACCAACGTGCCTCCCGTCCCCTGTCCTAATTTCTTTTTCTCTTCTTTGTATTCATAATTATGTTTATACTTATATGTATTATCCTATGTATGCTTGACAAAATAAACAAGAAACAAACAAATTATAAAAAGACACAGACAGCAGATTCTGGTGTGTTGTTTTAACCTTGCTCCCCAGCCATTCCCGAAGTATCTCTTTATATCTCAAATTACTTTAAAAAAAAAAAAAAGGAAATGAAAAACTTGCTTGCCAATGATTTGCTACACACAGCAATAGCATCAAGAAATAAATTGCAAGCATTTTGACACTATGGTAGAACTTTTATACCATGTCTAGTGAAAACTTTCCCAATTAAATTATTATTTGATCATTAATAATTACATTTATTTACTGCCCATCTCACCTCTAGGCAAGTACAACATTCACACTTCCGGCAGCCGATCATGGGCTCAGATTCTATCTATCGCAATGAGCTAGATTCACATATAAACCATTGTTTGCTCAATCTCAAATTGTTGCCTAAACTAAATTAGCAGAACTGATGCATTATATCACAGATCATGCTAAAACACAAGCCACAAAGCTGTGGCTTTCACAGTATTGTTGTATTTATACACCGAGCAGAGTCACTTCTCGTGAGATGGTCAGTTGTATAAATTTGATTAATAAATAAATATGCGACGGGCTTAGCTTCTGCTGTCATTCTATTATTCTGATGATGAATAAGCCACAGTTTGCTTAAGCATGGTCCAAGACAGGGGTCAGCAACCTGCGGCACTAGAGCCGCATGTGGCTCTTTCGTTCCTCTGCTGCAGCTCCCTGTTGCTGGTCGGCTCCACAATTGATAGGGCTTTCGGTTAGGACAGGTAGAGGAAAAAGGATGCCTTGCTAGGAGGAGACTCTATGGTGGGGGAACTTGACTTCCGGTTAGCTCCAGAATTGAACGGGGGGGCTTCTGGTTAGGATCTTTGTGGCTCTTTGTTTAAGGTTGCTAACCCCTGGTCTGCAATTAAATCACAATTGACTGGATTGAAAACAATATTACGGAGAACTCTTTAAGTTTGAAGGCCACAAAAAACTTGTCCCAAACTTATCGCAGTCCTCAGCAACGCACTGAAAAGCTGAACGAAGCTTTCAGCTCACACAGAATGCAGATAAGTCCTCGTTTAGCAAACAAAACTGGGGCTAGCATCGTAGTCATTAAGCAAAACAGTCGCTAAGTCAACTGGCCTTACATTTACTGCAGCTTTCCTTTGCTTTGCAGACCTGTGAAGGTCATAAAGGCAAGGATTGGTCGCCAAGTCACTGTTTTCATCACTGCTATAACTGTGAACGGTCACTGTACGAAGCAGTCGCTAAACGAGAACTATCTGTAAGTGCTGCATGATCTTAAGCCGCGGTTCAGTTAGAGAAGACCCTCAAGAGAGGCAGAGGTAGAAAGAAGGCTGAGGTAGAGCTCTCGCCTCACAAGCAGGAGGCCGCGAGTTCGATCCTAGGTAGAGGCTAATGTTTAGAACGGACTCTCCTGCTCAACCAGGGGGTTGGGCTAGATGATCTCCAAGGTCCCTTCCAACTCTGTTGTTCTATGTTCCCGATTTTTTGTTCTGCTTGCATTTGTGGACTTTAATGGATGAGAAGGTAAGTTAAAAATGAGGGAAGAAGTTGAGGAGTGGACCTCAACTTGGAAGACTACCTTGCTTTTCATTTATGGGGGTTTTTTTTCCAGAGGGCATCTGTTGATCCTCTTTGCGCTCATATCACGGATGGTTCAAGTTCTCCTAGCTGGGAGAAGATACCTCCTTGGACACCTCCACAAGACACGAAGTTCAAAAGCCTGTATTTTGGATTTTATTCATCCCAGACCCCAGCGGTGGCACCAAGCCAAGCTTTCTTTGCTCTAAAAAGTCTAAAAGGAGAAGATTTAGACTTTGGGCAGGAGACCACCGGGAGATCACAGAAACAAAGTTCAGAGGCTGTGAGTTCGATCCTAGGAAGAGGCTGATATTTGGAATAGACGCTCCCGCTCGAGCAGGAGGGGCTGGATTAGATGACCTCCAAGGTCCCTGCCATCTCTGTACTTGAAATACTACTTGAAAGACTACTTGGCTACTCAGCTTCATTTGAGGAAGAGCAATTCAGCATTTCACCCACCTCGGAATAATGTGGGACAAACTCTGGAAAATGGAAAGATATCCTTTAAGGGAATAAAAGATTGTTTTCTAAGATAGATAATT
>JAOYMU010000049.1:15782422-15793997 GCA_025802295.1 Psammodynastes pulverulentus
TGAGTGTTTAAGGTTGCAGAAACAGGCGGCCAAGCTAAGTGCCTGAAGGACCCCATCCTGACACTGGGAGTCCAGGCGCTCCAGTGAGCGGCATGCTGGATTCCTATGAGTGGTTTGAGGGATTTAAAATTATGAATTTGGTGGTCCCTGAGGTCCAAAAGGTTGGAGACCCCGGGTCTAGGACCATTGTTGCCACTCGGGACCCTTTGAAGGTCTCGGGAGGGGGTGTGGCTGTTGTGGAGCTGGCAGAGAGAGGGGGGGCGGAGCCTCGGGCGTCCGTCAGTATAAAGCAGTATATAAGTCTAAGTGCTATTGCTACTTATGAGGAGAGCAACAGGCAAAGGGCCTAATAGTCACAGCGCCTTGCTCTCTGCTCCCCAGAAGCCACAGGAGCTCCGGGACACGTAAAACTCCTGAAGCTCCCCCTCCTACAAGCAGGCCAGGCTGGAGAACACTCTAGAAGGGGGATTGTGGAGACCTTAACAGACTTTCTTTGCTCCCGTGGTCCAATTTTAGGCAAATTTCAATCGCAGTATTCTCGGTTGATGAATGTTTATACTATGCGGTGTCATCTGGAAATAAACCCCATTGATCTCAGCAGAATTTGCCTCTACACGCGAGAACACAGGATCGTGATGATCGATAAATAATGATTGATTTAGTATTGGTTCAGGTCTGTCTAATAATTTCTTCCCTTTTTTAGTTTACAGATCTGTCATCTTTCAAGAAAGCCAGATGCCTGTATGTATGACCTTCCCTCCCCTTCATGGGGGGGTGGGGGGCGAGGGGGGGTGTCTGAGCTTGGGCTGCTAAAACTACATTTTCTGCTTCTGAGTTCCCTTTGCCAGAACTGACACTCATATTCTCTCTCTCTCTCTCCCTTAATCTCTCTTTCTCTCTTTCTCCCTCCTTCTCTCTCTTTCCCTCTTCCTTTCTCTTTCTCCCTCTTTCTCCCTCCCTCTCTCCCCTTCTCCTTCTGTCTCTTTCTCCCTCCCTTTCTCCCCCTTTCTGTCTCTCTTTCTCCCTCCCTCTTTCTCCCTCCCTCTCCCTTTCTTCCTCCCTCTCTTCCATCCTTCCTTTCTTTTTCTCTCCTTCTCCCTTTTCTCCTTCCCTCTCCTCTCTCTTTTTCTCTCCCTCTTTTTCTCCCTCTCCTCCCTCCTTTTTCTCCATCCTCTCTCCTCCCTCCCTCTTTCTTTCTCTCTCCCTTCCTCTCTCTCTCCCCCCGTTTCTCCTTCCCATTTACAGCTGGGGGTACCCACTCAGTTCCGGTAGCCCCCCTGACCCCAAACCTCACTCGCTTCAGAAAGGGCGGCTCTTCCTGAAGAAAGCCAAGGACGACAGACTCGGTGGCGGCTCTCATGCCGTCAAGTGGCTGTACGAACCCGCCGAAGGCTGCCGGGATGTTGTGAGACCCCAGAAGAAGGCGGAGGCGGCCAACAACATTGCCCGGAAGGTGAATGCAAAATCCAAAATTGGCAAAAAGAGCAAACCGCTTTACTGAGGCGCCCATATCTCCCTGGTGGTGCGCGCAGGCACACGTGTGTGGATGTGTGGATGCGCGTGTGGCTAGAGAGACCGATATGTCTATATTCTAACATAATTCACTTTTGATCAGAACCAGAAGCTCTTAGCTGGAGATCCCCAGAAAGTCCCTCTGCTGAGGTTGGCCTGGACTGGAGGGTCCGTGGCAATTCCAGCGTCTGCCCATCGAGGGGGGGAGGGATAATTAGGGGGACCGGCTTCCCAGAAGCTGCGCATCGCAAACCACCATCATGATCATAATCTCTTTCTTTCCCTGCTCACTTGGACAAGGACTGGCTCCATTTAAGAGATAATCGAGATTGCATATGTAAATTGCCTCATTTCCTTCTGACTTTGAAGGAGCGGTGCCGTTTTATTTATTTTTCAACCAGCCTGATTTCAACGGAGGCCGAAACAAACCGGGAATGTTTCCATTGGCTCCCAAGCTTCGGGTCACCAGAACATCACAAAGCGATAACTTTGGCAAGCCATTTCGACTATAAATCCTTTTCCTGCATCAATCCGGAGGAATCCATTCTGCCCGGCCACCTAAACAACCACTTTTTATTGTTGTTGTTGGGCGGGGAGGCTACGCGGGTGTGTGTGTGTGTGTGTCCAGATATGTCGCCCTCCCCTTCCCAGCTCCATCGCTTCTCCATGATTAGTGTGTGTGTGTGAGACCCAGGTCGTCACACACCTTGGTGGGCTGCGTGTTGCCGAGATGCTCCCGTCGCTCCTTGCAGCTGTCCGCAAGGGAAGTGCATAACACACTGTGTATGGAGGGTTCCCAAAATCTCCCCCCCCTCCCGGTGATCGAAGTTTTGGAAGATCCTGCTATCCGCTCATGGGGCGTCTACCAGTGGTGGTATGCTACTGGTTCGGCCCGGTTCAGGCGAACTGGGGACAAAAATACATACCGGATTGGCCGAACTGGTTCCTTTGACAACTAGCTAAAAGCAAAGCAAAGTGGATGGTGGGTAGGAGGAATGTTCCTAGCTTCACTCTTCTTTATCCTCGCAGCTGACTGGGGCAGCGTGCGTTAGGTGCATGTGCGTTAAGGGGGTGCGCTCGCACGCTATCAACGAACCGGTAGTAGCACCTGTAGGAATCCACCCCTGGCATCCCACCCAAGAGAGTTGGCTGTTCTTGCATGGGGAGGCTCTGAGGAACGATGGCTAAACTCTCCCAGGAATTCTCGGGCATTTAACAACGTGCGATTGCTGGTTGAGTGAGTGGTGGTGGTGGATGTTATAATGCCATTGCTCAGAGGGCTTCCTGCCAACGCGAAAGGCAAGCAGAAGCATCTGACTCGCCTTGCTTGGAGTGGAGGCAGAAGGTGCCTTGCTGTGCCTGATGCCTCACAGATAAATCTTGGCCGAGGGCAGTGGTGGACATGGGGTCGGCTGCAGAAGTGGAGCCAGCAGCTGCCCATCCCTGGTCTTTTGCCCACCGGAGTAAGGAAGCCATCAGCAAAGAGTTCCCTCTGCTTCAGGTTGGGAGACAAGACCACGGGAGAGAACACAGTGGTGGGATTCAAATTTTTTTACTACTGGTTCTGTGGGTGTGGCTTGGTGAGCGTGGCTTGGGCCATGCAGCACCCCTCTGTGCCCCATTTTGGGCCTAGCAGGCCTCCCTGCATCCTCCTGGGAGAAAAAATGGGGCGTGGGGGGCGTTCCACACCCCCAGTGTCCTTTTTGGGCCTAGTAGGCCTCCCTGCAGCCTCCTGGAAACAAAAACAGGGTGCGGGAGGCCGCGCCACAGCCTCCTGTGCCCCGTTTTGGGCTTAGTGGGCCTCCCTGCAGCCTCCTGGGACCAAAAATGGGGGATGGGGGGCCCACACACACCCGTGCCCCGTTTTGGGCCTAGTGAGCCTCCCTGCACTTACTTAGAAGCCGAAACAGGGCACATGTGGACTCCTGGAAGGGACAGGGCGGGCAAGGGTAGTGCCAGCCAGAGATGGTATTTGCCAGTTCTCCGAACTACTCAAAAGTTCTGCTACCGGTCCGCCAGAACCTCTCCAAACCGGCTGAATACCATCTCTGAACAGAAGCCACTTCCCCTGGTCACCCCAGGAGCTTCTGAGTTTGCCAAAGAAAGAAAGGAAAAACAAAACTGAGGTGGGATTTCCACAGGGGAAGCCTCTGGAAATCCCTTCAGCCGTTGCTCTGGGTGGCTGTCCTTGGGCGATGCTCGTCTTCATGCCAAATTTACAGATATTTTAACTTCCCTCGAGTCCGAAAAAATACATTCCCCCGAATACATATCGCTCCTGTTTAAATGCTTCTGATAAAAAAAAAGAAAGATGTAAGATGTCTTTATGTGAGTTGGTTCTGCGGTAAGCGTATTAAGCCTTGTGGATTGTTTCCCTTAACAAGATTTAAATTTATTTAGGGAGGGGGGTAAAAAAACATTGGTATGATTGTGGCAATAAAAACAGGGTTTGCAATATATTTAAATGGAGATGAAGAGCAAGCAAGAACATTGGTAGCTGTAGGGATTGACCAATCTGTTAAAACTGTTGCTTCGTTGTGTAATGTCCAAGGGATTGGTTTTGGGGGGGGCACCTGTCCAGCTTCCTGCTTCAATTGATAGGTCTATCTTGGAGGCTGTTTCAAATAGACTCCAAATATCCCAGTTGTAGCTGGACTCACACAGATCTAGAGAACCACTAGATGGGGACATTTGTGTTGGAATTTCTGTATCCAGTTGCCTTCATTCACTCGCTGGCCAGCAGGTGGCAGCCCAAGATGGTCCTGAAAGCAAGTCTCACCCCGCCCGCCCCATCTGACGTAGGGGACCTCTCTGCCTGCTTTTATCCCAATTTCCTAGGGAAATTCCCTTCCCACTCTTAAGGAAGAGATTTGGAGCGATTCCTTGCCCTGCTAGTATGTTGTAAAGCCAGCCAGCCACCCTACGCGATGCTCCCTGTGTCTTCCCATGACTCCAACTAGCTCAGGGGTGTCAAACTCAAGGCCCCGGAGCTCGGATCTGGCCCACAGGGTGCATAGATCTGGCCAGGGGTGAGCTGCTGGGGGGTCGCAAGGGTTCGGGAGAGCCCTTAGCTAAGATTCTGTGCAATTCGGAGAGCCCCCAAATCCCACTCCTGGCTGGCCCATCCCAGGAATCCCCACGCAGCCCATTTTGGATGCAGGTAAGTGCAGGGCGTGCAGGGAGGCTTTGGGAGGGTGAAAAACGGGTCTCCTGGAGGCTCCAGAAGGCCAGAAATTGGTGTGTTTCTGGCCTCCAGAGGGCCTCCGGAGCCCAGGGAGGCCGTTTTCACCCTCCTGGTGGCTCGAGGAAAGCCACCGGGGCCCGGAGAGGGTGAAAATGCCCCCCCGCCACCATGGTGCAGGAGGCCTACTAGGCCACGCCCACCATGGCCATGCCCACCCAGCAACCAGGCAGAGAACCCCTTGCTAAGAATTTTGAAGCCTGCCCGAGCTCCGTTTTCATTGGTAGAGAGTTGCAGGAAGCCGTCGCAACCAAAAACGGAGCTCGGGAGCCCGTTTTCACTGGGAGAGTGCTTGAGCCACCGCAGGTGCCTCCCGACATGAGTGTCATCGAGCTGGCCACGCCCCCCCTGAGGTCAAATACAACCCTGATGCTGTCCTCAATGAAACCAAGTTTGACACCCCTGAGGGTGCAGCAGCCTAGAGGTGGAGCTCTCACCTCACAATCAGGCGGCTGGGAGTTTGATCCTAGGTAGAAGTTAATATTTGGGATAGACTCTCCTGCTCGACTAGATGACCTTCAAGGTCCCTTCCAACTCTGTTATTCTATGTAAATTAAACTAAAAGCAGCTGTCCGAGGTAGGAAAGGAGAACTCCCTAGGAACTCCCCCTCCACCCCTAAGATTACCCTTGTACCCTTCCTCGGGGATTTCAGCTCAGAGGTGGGAACGCGGCCTCAGCACAGCTGCAGGGCCTCTGGTTATGTCCAGGCTCCGGGGGGGACTCATGAGAGAGGGGCCTCTTTCTAGCAGCAGCTCCTGGGGCTTTGCAACCCCGACTTCCATCCTGGGTTCTTTCTGAGCCCAGCCAGAGGGGCTGCCTCTTTTCTGGAGGGTCTTGACTGCTCCTTCATTCCCTCAAAGAGGACTCGGTCCATTTCCAGCTCCCCTGCAGTTGCTGTTTCTCATGACAAAGGTCGTTTCCTTGCTTCCCTCAAAAGCTGAATCAATCAGTTCCAAAGCACTTGGAATGCACTGTAATGCCAAAAAGAGAGAGAAAGAGAGAGAGGAAGAAATACATTTTAGATGACTATGAAAATGTCTAATAAAGATTATATTTCTCAATTATATTGTGTGTGGTCTTCCAGCGTTCACCATCCTAGAGAGTTGCCTTTGGCTTACGCGGTTCTTCGATCTAAATACGAGCCAGCAGGCACGGTTTTCTTTGCTATCACGTGGGCTGGGAGGCTGGCTCGGCCAGCCTGCAGCGAGGGAGCAGGGGGATCTGGGTCTCTTCGACTGCCAGTTGGGTCGCCAATGGGTCAGACTTTGGTCCAGAAGGTGGAGCAGCTGCAGGAAAGGGCACACCAAAACATCTAGGCTGAAAGCAGCTTGTTCTGCCACCAGTCAAGGGCAGGGGTGAGATTTAAAAATGTATACTACTGGTTCTGTGGGCGTGGCTTGGTGGGTGTGGCTTGGTGGGTGTGGCAAGGGAAGGATACTGCAAAATCCCCATTCCCTCCCCACTCCAGGGGGAAGGTAACTGCAAAATCCCATTCCCTCCCCAATGACCTGCTTTCCAGTTCTGTTCTCCTGCGCAGGGCAACCAAAGAAGACCCAGCCGATCAACTGGGACACGGGAGGCAGAGAATAGATGGGGGCGGGGCCAGTCAGAGGTGGGATTTGCCGGTTCTCCAAACTACTCCAAATTTCCGCTATTGGTTCTCCAGAACTGGTCAGAACCCGCTGGATACCACCTCTAGTCAAGGGCCCATTCTGTTTGAACATTTCTCAAACTTTGGAATCATCCTTCGCGCAGCCTCCGCACGGATTTTGTGTTTTGTCACAAAATCCAATAATTATCCCACTCTTCTCCTTCAACCACTTCTGGGCACTTCCTTCGAGGTTTCCCTGGAAGTCAGCTTCAGAGAAGGTCCATCAGCGAGGCCAGAAAGCAGCCTGCAAAAGAGGAGAAAGGTAAAACAAAACACAGACACACAGCCCATGTCATGGGTGGATTCTGATTCCATATCACTGTTACAGAATAGGAAGGTATTCTGACTAGGCTTCCCAAGACTCCTCTCCAGCACTTTCAGGAGATTTCACAACTACAGACCTTTATCAGGCTTGGAGAGCTGCCAGGCCGATATCTTCCAAATGCCACGCTGTAGCAGCAATTACTTGGCAAGAAGTCAGGAAGAGTTCTTCACCCTAATGAATTGAATTAATTGTCTCCTGCAAACACCACTTCCTTTTTGCTCCTATGAGAGGGGCCATTCACCGTCCGCCTGATCCTTTACACCTGATTCGACCCTGGTTCCTTAGCTGTTCCTTTCTTCTGGCAGCTCTGTGCATGCGCACACTGGGAACAGGCTCCAGCTGTTCTTCTGCCCCACTCTGAGTCCGAAGGCAGCTGATAACTGTCAGACAGCCCTGGCCCCATCTCTGCCTCCAATGCAGAGCCCTCATCAGAACCTTCCCCCGACTCCAGGACTGGCCCATGTTCCTCCCCAACCTCCTCACTGTCTGGATCTGCCGCCAGCTCCACTGGCCGCTGGCAGGCCACAACACCCTCCATCAGCAAAAGGTTATGCTCACAACCACAGCAGCCAAGCAGGGCACCACCAGAGGAAATAAAGCCCATGCTGACATGTCATTGAACCCATCAGGAAGGACTTCGGACTTGTAAATGTGAACAAACTGGTTTGAAGTCCTGATTCCGGAATCCCAAGTACTGTAAACACACACTGCCTGCTCTTCCTTGTTCTCTCGGTTCCTTTTATTTTATGGAATAAAAAGACAGCTGCTTTGGCTTTTAGCTGCAGGTAAAGACTTCTTTCACGCCTTTTGAGTGACAGTCACCAAAATTAACCGAGAAATCAACTGGGGGAAATAATCTCGCAACATCACGTGACGTCTAACAACACGAGCAATTTTCACGTGATTTATCAGATCCTCGTAATGTTTTCCAGTTTCATCGGAACGGAGAATTGAGGTCAAACTTTTTCAATTCTTTGGATTATGTGCTTCCTATCTTATTCACAGGAGCATGGAAATAGCACAAAGAGCTTTTGACACATCAAAAAAACCCAAACCCCTGAATAAATTGCTCCAGCATTCATAACACGAGCAATAGATCTTTAAATTGTTAAGTCAATGCAATGCGAACAGGCTAACTAACCGATGCTTAAGCATGCCACGGTATCAGATCAAACTACAATTCCTCTTCCTTGTGCTAGTCATTTATCACTAAGCTCAGGAACGTTAATGACTCTCCCCTGTCAATAAATCGTGGCTTGATTCCCTGGCTAATTTTAGAGGACCATTTTAGCATCCTCGAATTAGAATTACGTGGCTGACATTCGTTTCTACATTCAAAGCATGAATGACTAAAGATCCAGCCATTCAAAGTGGTTTGGTCAGCTCCCTTAAACTGGAAGACCATGTATTTTATTTACTGTACTTTTCGGAGTATAAGACGCACTTTTTCTACCCCCAAAAGTGGGTGAAAATTTGGGTGCGTCTCATATACCGAATGTTGCAGAAGCCCCGCCCACCAGAAATTTGCCTCCTTGCAGCAAGCAGCAAAAAGCCTGTTGCAGCTGCAGTACAGCCTAATTAGCACAAGCAGCTGATGGTCGTTTGCCTCCGGCTCCCAACCTCAGCTGTTTCAGAGTGCAGGGATTGCCAATAGCCTATAGCAATCCCTGTAGCCTGAAATGGGCGGAGCCACGTGCTGATTAGGCTGTGCTGGGAAAGTGAAACTGAAAGTCTTTCTGCTTGCTGCAATGGAGGCAAATTGCTGGGAGGCAGAAGCTGAGATAAGATATTTTTTCTTGTTTTCCTCCCCCAAAAGTAAGGTGTGTCTTATACTCCGGTGCATCTTATAGTCCGAAAAATACGGTATATATCCAAACTCATACAATGTCTGGTATTTAGACTGGCAGACAGATTGCAGTATTGTGATGCAGGCTGGATGTTAACAGTAAAGTGTTCCTCTTTTTTGGGGTAAATGAAATAGAGCCCCAAATATGATACCTATACAGATAGTCCTCGACATACGACCACAATTGAGCCCAAAATTTCTATTGCTAGATGAGGCATTTGTTAAGTGAAGTTTGCCCCGTTTTACAACCTTCCTTATCACAGTTGTTAAATGAATCACTGCAGTTGTTAAGTTAGCAACACGGTCCTTAAGTGAACCTAGCTTCCCCATTGACTGCTTGTCAGAAGATCACAAAATATGATCCTGTGACCCCAAAACACTGCAACTGTCATAAATATGAACCAGTTGCCAAGGGTCTGAATTTTGATCACGTAACCATGGGGATACTTGAATGGTTGTTGTGTGAAAAATGGTCATAAGGGTTTTTTTTCAGTGGCGTTGAACTGTTGTAAGCTGAGAACTACCTAAATATTAGATGAGGCACCGAAATAGGCTGAAAACCAGCTTTTATCCCAGGGCAGTAACTGTTGAATTCTACTGTATAGTGCAATATTAATGCAGTATCAGGGGTTTTCAATTCAATGTATCGAATGTGAAGGATGATTGTTTATGTTTATTTTTATAGTCATAATGTACACTGAAGAAGGTATTTAATTTCGTTGTACGAGGTGCAATGACAATAAAGTCAACTAACTAAAAAACTAGGTTTGAGAATCTTCACTTCTTCAACATTTGAGCTACATCATAGTTCATGAGTGGCCAGTTTATTTTATTTTTTAAAATAACTCAGATTTCTCATTGGGGGAAAAAAAATCTACCCTTATTGTAAGGCAAGCATTGAATTCAGAACCAGGAATCCCAGAAGCTGTAAGACAAGGATTAGAGGCCAATAAAGACTAAATCCTTCTCTTTTCCAATAATTAACCATATAAAACCGCTGATGCCCTTAACATAAGAATGAGAAGGTCATTTTTCTTTTTACATTTAAGTGGCTATAGAATAGTTTTTCTTGAAGTTTTCTGGAGTGGGAATTTTCTGTGGGAGGAGAAGCTGGTTTAAGAGTTATTGTGCAGATACAAACAATGGAGAGAAAAAATGGGAGGGCAGAGACTGAAGCTAAGTGTTGAGCTTCCAGTCCTATCACAATTCTCTTCTATACCCATTAACTCTTTTTTTTATATGTAATTGAAATCTTTTAAAAATTCATTCCTTAATTTAATTCTGGATCAACTTGCCACCTGCACCTTAAAACATTTCTAAGCTTTAAGTCTGAAAATAAAGTAGTTAGTTACTTCACTTTATTGTCATTGTACCTTGTACAATGAAATTAAATACCGTATTTATCGGAATATAACGCGCACTTTTTCTCCTGGAAAAGCATGCGGAAATCGCATGTGCACGTTAAACGCCGATATAGAAAAAAGCACTGTACTTACTGGTCCGTGCGGACGCCATTTTGTTTCCTGAACATCGCGCTAAAAGTAAGGTGCGCGTTATACGGCGGTGCGCAGTATACACCGGGAAATACGGTACCTTCTTCAGTGTACATGAATATAAAATAAAATACAAACACAAACACACATCCTTCACAGTCTATACATTGAATTGAAACCCCCTGAATTTGTATGTCCCTGCATCCCTGTATAACTCAACTCTTTCCTTCCTGTTGTAATGCTTCTTGGTGTTAGAGTTCTTTCTAGATATTTGTGTATTGATCTGGTAACCCTGTTAAAAGCCTCAATAAAGAAATTTAGAGATGGATTTCTATTGAGAATTTACAGCTAGGATGTTCAGGGTGAGTTATATTTGCCAGACCTTGCAAGATTTAACAAGAGAGAAAATATTTTAAAACTGTGTGCTAGTCTTGGTTAACGACAGTGTGACTCAGAAAGCTTTTCGTTGTCTTTCGCTCCCTAAAAAATCTACAGCAGAGATCAGAAGTTTTCCTGTAGTTGGAAGGAAACTTTGGGATCGGCATCTCATGGCAGCTGTTTGGTTAACTGAATAGAGATGTTTCATTATTTACTGTTGGACAGAGCTAAGCAGAGGGTTCTTAAGAAATGATTGATTTAAGGCTTTAGGCTCACAGCTGCATTGGCAATCGTAGAGAATAATGGCACTCAGAAAGACAACAATTGGCAGCTCTTTTGTTTGTCTGTTTAAGAACTGAGTTTCCGTCTATTATATTCTTCAGATTTGGGCCAGAGACCAAACCAAAGAAGGGTCTATTTTAGAAAATTAAAGTAATAATAACATTAATATAAAATACCTCAGCAGGATAGCTCTAGCTATTGTCTACCTCTTATTTTTTTCTTTTTCAACGTTCTATATTTGGCTGCTTCGATTTCGTTGCTCTTGCCAAAATTTCTAGGAAGTTTCCCTTCAAGACTAGCGTAAACCTTTTGCTGTCCTTCGTAATTTCTGCAAATAAAGATCATCTTCCGATGCCATGATAGAAGCCAAGGTGCCGCCCCAGCCATCGGTACTGTGGAGCAAAATGTAAGGAAAGTAGAATTCCAAAATTTTTAGTCGATATGGCAATTGGTTGAGGAGTATGAGACGGATGTATAGTTCCCACTCATCTGGAGGATACCAAGATAAGGAATCTAGTTTCCTGTATGCTAAGATAGGAAAACCAAGTTAGGCTAATTGTAGGCGAATTCTGCCGACCGCCAGCAGTTTGATTCTCACCGGCTCAAGGTTGACTCAGCCTTCCATCCTTCCAAAGTCGATAAAATAAGGTCCGAGCTTGTTGGTTGCAATATCCTGACTCCGTAGAGAGGGGCTATAAAGCACTGAAACAGTATATGAGTCTTAGTGCTATTGTTATAAAACAGTGATGGCTAACCTTTTTGTCGTGGAGTGCCGAAAGTGTGCGCGCATGCGATAGCGCGCACACGTGCGTGCCAGCACCCACAATGCAATGCGCCCAGCCTCCC
>JAOYMU010000049.1:17196571-17208232 GCA_025802295.1 Psammodynastes pulverulentus
GAAAGACTGTTGGCCGGGACTTTGCTGGAGAGGAATTCACTGTAAACTAAATAAAAGGGGTTTTATCAGGACGTGGAATCGCTTTTGTGCTTTCGGGGAAGCCTAGGTCAGAACACACTGGTAGTTAGGTAGAGAGACCCATGGGAGGCCTTTTCATCATGTCTAAGTGTCCAAAGGTTTTGACAGAATAAGCTGTCATGCCATAAATTCTTGAAGCAAAGCCTGATGGTTGCTGGAGGTGGACATTGTCCCAGTCTACTTTGCAGCAGAACCAACTCCTTCTTCTGCTTCTGTCAGGTGGCTGAGTTAACCAGCAAGAGGTTAATTAACCGCTCCTTCTCTTGTCTTTGCAGAGAGCTGACTTGGCCATCTCCGCCATCACCATCACCCCGGAACGAGAGAGCGTGGTCGACTTCAGCAAGCGCTACATGGATTATTCCGTAGGCATTTTAATCAAGAAACCGGAGGAGAAGATCAACATCTTCTCTCTCTTTGCCCCCTTTGACTTTGCTGTGTGGACTTGCATAGCTGCGGCGATCCCGGTCGTTGGTGTCCTCATCTTCGTGCTGAACCGGATCCAAGCAGTCAGAGCTCAGAACTCCTCTCAATCTGGAGCCTGCACTTCCTCCACGCTTCACAGCGCCATTTGGATTGTGTACGGAGCCTTCGTTCAACAAGGTATTCATTTGGATAGTTGCTCTCTGAAGGAAACCACCTGGATGTCCAAATGTCTATGGAGATTCTCAATCATCCAGGTCATGGTTGTCCCAAAGGTGTTTTGTTTTTTTTTGTTTTTTTGCAAAAGGCAACTGAGTTGAAGAAACTTCTTGGATGAGAAGTGAAATGTGTTCAAAGATAAAACCAAGAAATCCAGTTGCCTTTTGGGGGAAAAAAAGCACCTTTGGGACACTGTGATGGTCATTCTCTACTTGACTTTTAGTTTGTGGAACACAGAAACCCTGACATGCAACTAGCTTGATGAGTAGATTTTGATTTATGGGGTAGTGAGACCATCTGAGCAGGCCTTTGAAACTGATTTCAACAGCACATAAAACACACACTTTACGCTTCTGTATCTTGACACACTTGTCAAATTATGTCATTCTTAGAATGGCTGTTCCTATCTATCGCCTGGGGTGTTTTTCTCTTTTGTTTTAACGAAGCACATGCGATAGTTCAATGATCTTTCAAGTTTACCAGGAAAAAAGGACTGGTAAAAAATCCATACAAGATTGGGAATGCTGGAGGAAAAAAATCCATTGTTATTTGGCTACATGCTTGCATTTTTAATACGTTGTTTTTGGCGGTGATAGCTTTTGTTATTTTTTTGTTTTAAATGTTTATTAAGTGCCCATGGATTTTCACAGAATAAGGCTGAAATGCTTAAATGTATCTTGAATCAATTTTTATAACTCTAGTTCCAGGTTATGAGAATAGTCCTATAAAATCCAACTGAGTTTGTGATATAGAATCTCCTCAGTTTCCATATCTGAAGTCAATCTAGTTGATCAGGAAAACCACAATCAGGTATAGGATCTATGCTGATTGTACCCTTTCGAGGTTGTGGAAATCAGACGTTTTAACGCTGGGTTATAATTTTTTGAGGAGGAAAAAATTCCAATTTGAGGGAGTGTGCGTGGCTTGAGAGTTGTTTCGATATGAGATGGGCGGCAAATAAATTTAATGAATAAAATCCAGCCAAAATTGTTCTTACTGCTGCTTCAATTCATACAAAAGTGGTAGTAAGCAAAAGCTAGAGGAAACAGCCCTCAGACTAACATTCAGCAATTGAAAGATGTTGCTTTGTGCTACACCAACATCTTAAGCACTCTGTCCACATTATATTTGAAAAAGGATGTCATAGAATGTGGAAAAGTCTAGGGCAAGCAAGCACCATCCAGTTTAGCTGAAAGAAAGTTTGGAACAGACACCTACGGCATGATTGTGCGGTGAAATCCATTGCCACACAACTTATTATAATGGGCATTACCTTAGATGGCTTTAAAAATGAGGCCAATTCATGGGTGCCACCTCTCTTAAGGCCTGTTGGGCTTGAAGATTCAGGCCTCCAAATATCAGGGAATAAGGGACAATGGCAGGAGAAGACCATCTCTCTATCTCCTTCTTGGAAGCACCCAAGAAGCATTCAAATGGCCCCTGGGAGAAATAGACTGTTGGGTTGACAGCAGCATGACTACTTCTAGGTCAGGGGTCAGCAACCCGTGGCTCTGGAGCTGCATGTGGCTCTTTCATCCCTTTGTTTCGGCTCCCTGACACTGGTTGGCTCCACAATTGATAGGGCTTTCAGTTAGGAGAGATAGAGGAACAAGGATGCCGTGCTAGGAGGAGACTCTATGGTGGGGGAACTGGACTTCCAGTTGGCTCCAGAATTGAACTTCTGGTTATGACCTTTGGGGGGCTTCTGGTTAGGACTTTTGTGGCTCTTTGAGTGTTTAAGGTTGCCGACCCCTGTTCTAGGTTCTTAGGAGGATCACATGAGGTTATCCATCATGAGATCATCCTAACTTCTGTGAGTGTTTTGCAATCTAAGTATTTTGCCTGTTTTCACAGGAGAATAGAGTATATCTACTGTAAGAGGAAACATTTCATCATGCAAAGAAAGTAAAAAAAAAAAAACTTCCTGAAAAGTGCATAAATATTATCTTGTGGATCCAGGCGAATTTTATCTAGTTGGGCATTTCTTTTTGAAAAGCAGGTACCTCTATAGCTCTATAAGCTGAGAACCTGTTTTTCTTTTACACCTTATCACTTTTCAGCAAGCAGTTCTGATGCAGTATATGTTACAGGGTTTATTGGAGTTTACTTCCCTAAAACAACCAGAGTACGTTAAACACATTTCAATCTCAATATTTTCAGAGGGAGAGATAAAATAAGCAGCTATTAATTCTCTCTGCCCCTAATGTACAGCTGAAATTGGCTTTACTGGACCTTATTTATTCCTCTTCACAGATAGTTTAAGGGTATATTCCGGAGGAGAGAAAATAACAGCTACTTCCTGATCCCAATCCATGTTAGATTTTTGCCAACTAACCTGTAAGAAATAGGAGGCCATTTCAGCTTGGTTTTTAGGCCAGTGGACTTTTGTCACAGACAGGGACCTCTAACATTGATGCTTGACATAGCAGGGAGCAGAAGGGCTTTTAATCCTATGGATCTCAATCTGGATCAGTTGACGAGACACTGGCCAAGCCAGGGGGAGGAGTCAAGCAGGGAATTAGTCTGGAATCCTTACATAGGCACCAGAGTCTGACCCACCTTAAATGCTTTTGAATATTTTCAATTAACGGTAGGCGTGAACAACCAGATCTGCACATGATGAGTTCAATTAGCTACTTTATTGCTCATGCCTATTTCACAGGAATTTTTCCAGACTGGCGGTTTGCACCTGGGCCAGACTACATAAGGTTCCCTGGCATTCAAGGTAGGTTGGACCTTTCCCTCTTGTTGCCTACATAAGGATTCCAGACTAATTCCCTGCTAGACTCCTCCTCCTGCTCAGCCAGTCTCTCTTCAACAGGATTCTATCTATGCAAATACTCCATTTTGGAATAATCACCATCTTCCACCGGAAGTTACCTGGCAGATTTTTCTTACCTTTTGTGTGGGATTATCCAAACTTCTTCTCACATGCTAGCAAAGAGATATTTCACCATATCTGAGATGCTTCCACCCTGTAACATCAAAAATGCGATTCACTGACAATAGAAACAGAATAGCATTAGAACTAAGATGAAAAACTACTCAAGGAGTCCCCCCCCCCACTTTTAACCATGATTGTACTCTTTAGGATGCCATTTGCAAAGCTATTAAGTTTATTGAAGAAGCAGTGAGATGCTAAAGTTTGAATGAGAAACGTCACCTGTTACCCAACTGATACGGTCATCTTGTGCACTTCCAAGAAAATAAAACAGAATATAATTTACATTATAAATCTGTTCTGTGGAGTAATCAAAATTCAATTGGATAACAAATATGCTTTTAGAGGACAATAATTTAAATACCAGTTTCTCCCCCCCCCCAAATAAGAATTCCTAAAACATTTTTTTTTAAAGGTTTAAAATCAGCAGCATTTATTATTATGTCATAATAAAAATAAATAATGTATCTGGACACAATTTGCCCTACCAACTTCAGTATGGGAGTTAGCTCCTTTTTTCTGTTATATTTCTGTCTCTGACTTGCTGCTTACCACGCAGCATCAATCCACATTACCATTTGGCCTCACTAAGTGTTAATTTTTATGCCACAGGGAAAGATGATCTATTTGGCAATACATTTTCTTTGCGATCCCTCTGATAAAACTGCCAGCCTGAATCTGAAATGAATTTGTAGGAGGTCTTTCTAGGATAAGATATTTCAGAATGTGATGGGAAACCAAGCAAGTTTCAGGGAAAAAACAAACAGTTATCAAGTTTTCAGTGAGTTCCAAGTTCTCTAGATATAAATTAGAATGAAACTTAGAGCAAATTTGGAGGTTTCTCTTGAGTGTCAGGGGAATCAAATGGTTGAAACGAAAATTTCTCAGTTATTTATTTGATTTTTGTTCAGTATGACTCGTGTAAAGTGTGTGAATTTTTCAGAACAATTGGAATATCCCTTTGAATTAGCTGAGACAAAGTTCCTGGTTTGCACAATGTTTGAAAGTTCATTCTCCTTTTTAAAAATTAGTTAAGTCCTAGAAAGCATAAAAATCCACTTTTCTTCTAGGGATGTATGTTTTCCACATATAGTATTTTTCTTTATCTTGGCAAAGCTGAACTCTTCCACTGATCCTCTAAAGCAAGGGTCTTCAAACTTGGTAAGTTTAAGACTTGTGGACTTCAACTCCCAGAATTCCTGAGCTAACATGACTGGAGGAGAAATTCTGGGAATTGAAGTCCACAAGTTTTAAAGTTGTCAAGTTTGAAGACCCCTGCATTAGAGTGTTTCTCAAAGACAACTCGTTGGTGTTATGACTGCCACTGAGCTTTTCTGAATTAGTATTTACAGGATTCATTCAGCCTAACTACAGAGACCTGCAAAGGAATTCAAGAGGAAGCAGGGACTTTGTTATCCCATTTCTATAGAAATAACAAGCAGTCAGCTATTCAATCGGCTTCCGTAGACGGCGGTAGGCCTTCCGCTTGGGTTGTTAGGGACGCTGTTACCATGGTAATGGAAACAAGCGGTTGCTGAGGCTGGCGGAGTACCAAGGCCGCCAAAATGAGCACCGCTGCAGCCGAAGGCGAAGCGGGGACAGATGTCGACGTGGAGGCGGACGTGTCGGGCGGCTCCGGCCGGGACGTTGGCAGTGGCACCGTCCCGCGTATCAAGCCGGCCAATTTAAACTCAGATGACCCCCTGGAGCGCATCGCCGCCCGCCGCCTTCGCATCGCCGGCCGCCTGGAGGCGAAACGACGGTCGGTTTGATGGAGGCGGCGGGATGGGGGAATAGACGCACCTGCATCGGCTCGGGGATCCTAAAACGAAACCCCAAAGCGCTTTGCAAGAATTGAAGCCTGAAAGGCAAATCTGCCAGTCTTTTTCGTAATTGCAAACCCACAGTCCAGCAACAACAGGCATAATAAATGCTTCTTCCACGAGGTAACCCGTGACCGGTCCTAAAATGCTCGCGAAGGTATATGAATCCTCGAGCCCTGTCAATCTTCATCCCAATTGTTCCCCATTCATCCCCCAAGTCCACCCTCTATTTGATTTCTACTAATTGGGGCTCATCCCTATTACACACTCCCTTGACCTGTGTCTAAAAGGTGCCTCCAATTCAAATTGAATAAAAATGGTGGATTATGAATATCAACAGATGCTTCTATGCAAGGCTTTTAGAATGCCCTCTGTCAGGATTTTAGAGATTGGGATGGTGAGATATCTCTTATTTGTAACCCTCCCAAGTTTTAATGTCTTGATTTTTGCCTTTTTCCTTACCAGGAAAAATAAACCTATTGGGAACCTGCTTCAGATTAGCTGTTTATTGGTACCCACAATAAAGATTAAAATAGATATTTGTGTTTGTTTTCTCCCTTTTAGGGAAGCCCTTGGGATAGATCCAGATGCAAAAAAATTTGTAGAAGAGGAACAGAGCAGGAGTCACAAGCAAACAGAGGACAGTAGACAGGTTAGTAGAGAATTAGGGAACCACCGTGTGAATCAAAATGTATGACATACGGAGAAAAGTTATTCACTCCATAGCCTGTCCAATGGTAGAAAATAAGACAGAAACTTGATGTCTCAATAGTTTGTGTTTAACAACTATTAAAGAAGTTTGAAAAACCATTATATTTAATTGAACAATTAATTATAAATATAATTAAAACCATAGGAAAATGTCTTCAAGATCTTACATACAGTGTAGCCATTTCACAGGGACCCCACTTTCATGGGATCTTTAGGCATGCTGACAAAAATCAAGGTTTAAGGGATTGCTAGAAAATCAGTATGATCAGTACCAATCTCAACCTGGGCATGGAAATGTTCCGCAGAGAAGGTGCCATGACAGTGAATGTTTGCCTCCATGATACTATCAGATGAAACTCCTTAGAAGACGGGAGCTGAATATGCCCCTCCCTCCCTGCCTGCATTCTGGGACAGGTAGATGTAACCTGGGAGAGGCAGTTCTTCAAATATTAATTCTATTCTGCAAATCCTGAAGTGGATTAAGTTTATAACTGAATTTGGTATATTGTATGAATGTATAATCTGATTCTGACATATTTTCTTTCAGAGATTGGCCAAACTTTTGCTTGATGGCACACAGCTAGTAACAAATATCCAGGTGGCAGCTGATTCTCGGGAGACACACAGGAGATCAGAGGAAGAAGAGCTGACTCGGCAAAGGTAAGACCTCTATATTAGCATTCCTTTGAACTGCAGTGTTTAGGACGTGGAAGAAGGATAAAAATCAAGCTTAGCAGTATTAGGGTTGTCTTAATAAAGCACCTTCCCCTTGGGGCATCTGGGGGCAAAAAGGTTAAGATGGTAGCTGCAACTGCACAACCAGAATCCTGCATTTTAAAAATACATTGTGTGTACACTGCAGGATGCCTTCAAGATGATGGTAAAGTTTTTATTAATAGTTATGGCTTATAGAAGCCATCTGATGTTCTCTTCATATTGCTAATTATTTTCAGATTTCTTATATGAGTATATGTTTCTGTGTTTTATCCATATATGTGTAATTGATGTATTTTTAATGATTTGTCTTGGTCTGCAAATAAATATTCCTCGATAATTGTAATGCCCACTCCATCTCTCACAGGCATCCTTGCTTTTGAGTAGAAATTAAGCATGACATCTGTACTTCATTTTAATGCATTAGCTTGAACTTGAATGAACTACAAGGACCAGAGACAAAGAGTACAAACAGAAAAGGCTGCTTTGTACAATTTTTTTGTATTTGAAGCTTGGTTTTTCCACCAAAAAGAAAGACTGAGGAAGGAACAGAACTAATGTTCCAAGGAACATTTCAGATTATTCATGATCCATAGCAATCCCCAACAAATGTATGCATTTTTAATCTTCATATAGAATGGAATTGAATTTCATCTAGCTTGCTTTGAGTAAACTTCCTAGATATTGTTATTCTCAGGGTTGAGAAACTGGAAAATGAAGCCAAGGCCAACTTGGACAAGTTTGATGAGATCACCGCCAAGTGGGCCAAGGCCAAGCAGAAGATCATCCCCCAGGACCTCTGGGAGGCTCTTAATCTACAGCAGCAGCACTGTGCATTGCTGATTGAAGAGAAGAACAAGGTCATTAGTGAGTTACAACAGGTAGGATTCATGCTTAGTGTACATACATCAGATTGCTCTCAGCAAATACGGCTGCAGGGACATGCTGAAAGGTCCACTCTAAGAAGAACACTGAATTTAGAGAAAGGAATTTTAAAGAGGAAGATTATAATAGTTTGTATTATATACATATACTAAACTGTGATGAAAAACCAGTCCTTACATTAGCTAAGTAAAACCAGTAGTTTAGGCAAACTGCCTTAGCAAGAATTCTCAGACACCTCCTAGCTCTATTTCCTCCTGTTAAGAGGGAGTAACTAATTCTAGCTGAAACTCATATGTTTCCCTCCATTATATTTTTGTTTGTTAATGACCCATTTGTGTGCCTACGTGCATTTTCCACCCATTAAAAATCAACAGTGGTCTTTATGTTCCCCATAAAATATAAAATGGTCCACTCTTCCCTATAATTCACAGGCAACATCTGAGGTAAAATAAATCTTTTCTTCTTATCTGATATATTTGCTATTTTTTAAAAGTTGAAAAGCCTGGGAAGTAAAATAGATTGTCATCGCAACAAACTATAAATTCCAGATGATACTCTCTGGGAATGGCTTTTCACAGCTGGGTACTATTACTGGAAAAAATGGCAAGTGGTAAGCATAGCAATGTGAATGGGAGCTATTTCTTTTGCCCTATGATCTTTGGAAGAAATAGGAGATTTTTAAAAGTAATATTCTCAGCAGCAATTGGATTAAATAGCTAACAGCACCTTATTTGATTCTTTAAAGAATGGTCTACAGTCCATGACCAACAATGGAACAGCTTGCCCTCGGAAGTTGTGGGAGCACCATCACTTGAGACCTTCAAGAAGAGATTGGACTGCCACTTGTCAGAAATGGTATAGGGTGTCCTGCTTGTGCGGGGGGTTGGACTAGATGACCTACAAGGTCCCTTCCAATTCTGATTATCTGTTAATCTGTTAAACACTGTGAAGATTTGACTGTGTCTAACACAGTTCACATAGTATAGTTCACTGTGTTATCAACATGGGAGGAAAAAAAATCGCTGATATCATTGCAAAAATATCAGTCTAAGAAACAGTTTAACATTCTTTTTTTTATCCCACATCTACCCTAGTCATTTAACAGCCCTTTAATTGTTACGATGCATTTACCTTTTGATTTGTTCAGATGAAAGAAGCTATTTCAATGTTTTTTTGCTTGTTTGATGGTGTCAGTTTGTTTATACACTTTTGCTATTCATCAGTAATGTTTCAAGTAATCTGAAGTGCCAATGTTTTTGTTTGGTTTCTTTTTATTTCCCAGAGTATCTGCCATATTTCAAAGAATGCAAAACATCTCTAATCAATGCCATTAATTCAACTGTAGCTGAAACCGAGTATGTGAATGAAAAATGCTTCCATGATTATTACAGCTGGAAAGTTTTAAGATTATCTCTGTGACTTAGTAAAAACAAAAAGGTGCTTCACTAAATGGTTATTCTAGTTTTCTGAGATTTCATTTAGATTTCTTGTAAGACATATTCATAGATTTTAAGACATTGCCCTGTTTGAAATGTGATAAAATACCTTGCACTTTCTTCAATCTAAAAAAAAAAGATTAATTCTGATTTCTCGGCAATCTGTCATATGCTGCTAATTTAGGTTCTTCTAAGAGAATCCCTTATATTCTATATAATTGGGCCAACTTGAATGTACTATGTTATCACAAGGTAACCATTAGAAACGAATCCAGGAAATAGTTATGTTTAATTTACTCTTTCAAAACCTATGCTTAGAGATAACTAAAAATACCATAAATTCCTCATTAACAGTGCAATCTATTGCTTTTCTTTCTCTCAGCATTACATCTCAAAATTAAGCATTACATTTTGTTGACTTTAATAGTTAACCTAGTATAAGTAGGATTACAGCCAAAATACGGTTACCAGGCTTGGCTGCTAGCAATGTTCTGAAGTGAGCTGGAAACCAGAAAGTAAGCTATTATTTGGGATGTAAAATCATAGGAATCAAGGTCTTTAGGATTCAAAAGCTAGTTTAAAGGAACAATCAATAGCTCAGGCAGACAATATTCTTTTTGCCAACACACAGGCAAAAATACACTTATGAGGATCACAGCTGTATCATATTTAGGTTGGAGTTAATAGAACAAATAATGTTTTCTTCTACATAATGGCCCTATGTGCGACTATCACATAAATCAGTTTTAGATTTATCTATTTTTTTTCTCCTTCCTCCCTTTGGGATAGAGTTCTATAATTAATTATTTGGAATCATGTACAAAATATAATTCCAGCTCAAATTCATTTCAAATATTAGCATTGTGGAAGATCATCTGCCAGAGGCAGTAAATATCACAGAACCATTTGGACTTATGCAAGAAGATATCAAGAAGCAGATTACACCTAATGAATAATGATGAGTCCTGAAAACTTGATCAATGTGAAGTGCATATTATAGCGAGGGTGCCCTTAAGTTCTGTTAATCACCAAATTACCTTGAAGAACTAAGAATGAAACAAAAGAAAAACAAAGAGCAATAAATAAACACAATCCAATTTCTGAATTCATTCAGGGATTTAGTTGTGGCTAGACTATGAACAATGGGACATGGTGGCTCAGTAGCTAAAACGCTGAGCTTGTCAATTGAAAGGTCAGCAGTTCAGTGGTTCGAATCCCTAGCGCCGCATAACGGGGTGAGCTCCCACTACTTGTCCCAGCTTCTCCCAACCTAGCAGTTCAAAAGCATGTAAAAATGCAAGTAGAAAAATAGGAACCACCTTTTGTGGCAAGGTAACAGCATTCCGTGCACCTTTGGCATTTAGTCATGTCGGCCACATGACCATGGAGACGTTTTTGGACAGCGCTGGTTCTTCAGCTTTGAAACAGAAATGACCACAGTCCCCTAGAGTCAGGAACAACTAGCACATATGTGCAAGGGAAACCTTTACCTTTTAGACTATGAACAGGGGGTGAAGGAAATCTAGATCATGGCTTAATATAGGCTTGCAAGGTTCTCATATACACTAGATCCCATCTTTATGCTAAAACCAGGTTTAGCATTAACTCAGAGATTCCACAGCTGAATAAGAAAGATGATTTTATTTTTGTCCTTTTCTCTATAAAGAAAGTAGATAGGTAAGTGAGCCCCCTTTTCCACCAATTGCAATTTGAAGAACATGTCTTTGATGGTTAAAGGGAGCATAGTACATACTGTTAGCAAAAAGGGGGAGGATCTAACAGGAGACAGAAACATGAGTCAAAAAAGAGAATTCTTTAAAAAATGAGCTGATTACCATTTTTTACCAATTCCTTTGCCTTGTTACTCTAACTGATAGCATGAACTTTCCAGATGTTGTGGAACTCCAATTTCCATATAGTGGCATATACTATTATAGCAAATTGGGAGAATTATGGGACTATAGCTTACAATACCAAAAAGGCCATATCTTGTACTCTCTAGCTGTAGCAAGAGAGGACACATAGTCATTAGATTACTGAACAGTACTGGTTTTTCAATTTCAATTTTGAAGAAATCCTTGGAGAATGAAACTACAGTGACGGTCTTTAAGATGATAATAATGGAGGTATTTTATTCCAAACAATATTTATCTAGTTGATTATTAGGGACAAAACCTGTTTCCTTAGTGTCCTATTTCAGTAGAGATTCCATGGCATATATCTATCATTAAATATATATAGTAGTCAAAGTAAGTTGGGAACCATAATAGCAAATGGTTTTAAATTAAGGTGACCAGATGTCCCGCTTTTGGCGGAACAGTCCCGCTTTTCGGCAATTTGTCCCGCGTCCCGCGGCATTTTTTAAAAGTCCCGATTTAAAAAAAAAAATTATTAATGTAGAAGTGGAGCCCCCCAGTGGTGGGCATTGGAGGTG
>JAOYMU010000049.1:17912442-17922650 GCA_025802295.1 Psammodynastes pulverulentus
TAGTGCTTTTACAGTCCTCTCTAAGCTGTTTACAGAATCAGCATATTGCCCCCAATAATCTGGGTCCTCATTTGACCCACCTCGGAAGGACGGAAGGCTGAGTCAACCTTGAGCCTGGAGAGATTCGATCAGCCAAATTGCAGACAGCTGGCTGTAAGCAGAAGTAGCCTGCAATTACTGCACTCTTACCTCTGTGCCACTGAAGCTCATAAAGCATTCAACATCTGTGTTACCCAGGCCAACAAGTTACTCGTCTTACCTTCACATCAGAATCCCTAAAATGTTTTCAAACATGCAATCAACTCACCCAAACATCTGTGGCATCTCCATGTCGGATAATACTGGCCCACGTGGTTGGTTCACTGTTACTTTCAAAATAATGGAAAACCTTCAGGACCCGTTCCATTGTCCCCGGAGAACGTTCCACCCCAGAACTGAGGTGTGTTTTTGTGCTTGAGCTTGGCGTGTGATTCAAGTTTGGGTCTAGATAAGCTGCTGCCATAGTTTTGCTAGATGCTAGGTATCGGTCATATTCTGAAATGGGAAGAAAAGAAAGCACACCGCTCAGTCTCACAAATCTCCAGGGCCATCTTAATTGAAACATACCGTTTCTATTATTCTACAATCAATCAATATCTCCAAAGATTAGTTTCTATTCCTAACGAATAATGCCTTTTTAAAATTAAGCAGTAAATCTCATCGGGCTCCACGCTGAAATTTATACTTCGTTACTGCGTTACGATTTCCAAAGTCAGACATTATTAGGACTGTGATGCACGCATTTTAAGGGCACGGTTGTCACAGACAAAGCGTTCTAGTGATCACGATCGCCTTCACAAGAATGTTGTGGGGAGAAAAAATATTGAAGTAGAAATTAATATTCAAATACATCTTGCTAGGTCAGGAGTGTCAAACTCAATTTCATTGAGGGCCCATCAGGGTTGTGTTTGACCTCAGGGGGCCGGGCATGGGTGTGACCAGGGTGGGTGTAGCCAGCTCAATGTCACTCACCAAGGCTCTGTTCTTGGTTGTGATGGCTTCCTGCAGCCCTCTGCCAGCAAAAATAGAGTTCAGGAGGCTGCGCATGGCCCGCTGGGGCTCCATTTTCAGCCGCGACGGTCTCCTGCAGCCCTCTGCCAGTGAAAACGGAGTTCCTGAGTGACGCTGAGCTCCGTTTTTGCTGGCAGAGGCTGGTCCTTTGATGTTTCCAGGACGGCCCCCACGGGCCAGAACTAAACACCCCGCAGGCTGGATCTAGCCAACGGGCCTTGAGTTTGACACCCCTGTACTAGGTTAACCTAACCTTGCTTAGGTTACTTGCATATTTACCGAAATGGAGGTTTTTATTGACTATAGTCTGGGCCTGCTTCAAAACGAGCACACATCCAAAGATGCATATCTAGTTTTTAACACTAAGTCAAACCAAATGAGTAAACACCACTTCCTTAATTTTAAAAGCCGTTCTAAACAGTCTAAAGGTACATCTAATGCCGGCAGCCGCTGCGCAGTTCCCACTTCTAAAATCAAAGTCAGCAGTTAAAAGCTTCAGTGGTCAGAGACCATGGTATAATGGCTAGCAGATGGCATGCCACTTTACTTCTTGCAACTGGGGAGAGGAGATGAAAGAAAGAAAGAAAGAAAGAAAGAAAGAAAGAAAGAAAGAAAGAAAGGGAGTGAGGGAAGGAAGGAAGGAAGGAAGGAAGGAAGGAAGGAAGGAAGGAAAATGTATCCAGAATCTTTGGAGGGAACTTATATAATTTAGTCTCTGAGTCACTGGAGTTCAGAGAAATATAAAAATAGATAAAAATGTTCAGGGATATAAGTTGTAACTCAACTGGATGGAGCTCGCCTGGGCTTTGAAAGTGATCTGCGTGGTAATGGCTAATTTTGTGATGAACATAACCTGCTTTATTAATAGCCAAATTCCATCCTGATTTCAAAGCCCTTCATTTAGCGACGGAAAGGAAAAGAAGGAGAGGGGAGAGGGGACACAGTTTGGAGCTTCATTTTCAAATGTCACGGAGGCAACGATCCAGCTGCAGGGAGAATTACACATTTCCTGCGTTTTAGAAAAACGAAATAATGCGTTTGCTTTCGCGACCTGAGATCCTGAAACTAAAACAGCTTTCATTGCCGTAGCCCAGGGATCGGCAACCTTAAACACTCAAAGAGTCATTTGGATCCATTTCCCACAGAAAAGAAAACACGGGGAGCCACAAAACCAACCGGAGGGTTGAAAAGCTCAATAAATCACGTGTCGGCGGGTGTCACAAATTGGCGATCGAACTCCTGGCAGTGGGCAGAATTTGCCTGCAATACTGCATTCTAACCACTGCACTACCAAGGAAGGAAGGAAGGAAGGAAGGAAGGAAGGAAGGAAGGAAGGAAGGAAGGAAGGAAGGAAGGAAGGAGAATAGAAAGAGCAATAGCAATAGCACTTAGACTTATATTCTACTTCACAGTGCTTTCCAGCTCTCTCTAAGCGGTTTACAGAGTCAGCCTCTTGCCCCCAACAATCTGGGTCCTCATTTTATCTACCTCAGAAAAAGATGGAAGGCTGAGTCAACCTTGAGCAGGTGAGACTCGAACTGCTGGCAGTGGGTAGAGTTAGCCTGCAATTCTGCATTCTAACCATTGTGTAAAGGAAGGAAGGAAGGAAGGAAGGAAGGAAAGGAAGAGCAATAGCAATAGCAATAGCCCTTAGACTTATATACCACTTCACAATGCTTTACAGCCCTCTAGAAGCGGTTTACCGGTTCAGCCTCTTGCCCACAACAATCTGGGTCCTCATTTTACCCACCTCGGAAGGCGGAGTCAACCTTGAGCCTGGTAAAATTCGAACTGCCAAATTGCAGTCAGCCGGCAGTCAGCAGAAGTAGCCTGCAGTCCTGCACTCTAACCACTGCGCCACCGAGGCTCATTCTGGTTTAACATCACTGCGGGATTAATTTCCAGACTGTTGGCCAAAGCAATCAGTGCCCGGAGAACCAAGACAGCTCCCACTTTGGGGAAACTTTCCAAGTCTAATTGTAGGCTCTGTTCCGCGTGGGTGAGCGTGCGTGGGTGGGCGTGTAAGAGGGAGAACCAGAGCGAAACGGAGAAGTCTCGGCTTCGGTAATTGCTGCCAGCCTGCTGCTAACCCAGGAAGGCAGGGGATTGACGTGAGAGGGAGGATTGCCCCTCGGAGTGCTTTCATTCATGCCACTTTTGCGGCACCTCCGGCTGCTTCTGGCCAGGTAGATGCCAGCTGGCGCTTGGGAGGGCGGAGCTGCGGGGAACAAGGCCCCGCAAGAATTGCGTTCTGGCTCGAACTTCAAGGCGATTGATTCTCCCCGGCACCACGGAACCTGCAAGTTTGCCGCAGCAAAAAAGCCTGCGTTTCACCCCTTGTATAAATCATGCCTTCGTGCTGGGACGCCTGGCGAGGATAAAAAACAACAACTACGTGTGGACGGAAGAAAGAAAGAGGCAGCCCCGGGTTTCTCAGTGGGAAGCAGCCAGACGAGATAATCAATTTCTAAAAAGATGAAGCACCGGTAGGAGGAGAGAGGGGTTTTTTTTCCCCTCCCAAGCACAGAAATAAAAACGAGGCAGCACAACAAATCAGGATCCCGAATCTCCCCAGCTCCCTGTACACATTTGCCAGTAAAAATGCCTTAAAAAAAAAAGCACACACACACACACAAACCCCTGGCTGTTGAAGAGAATTAATGGCTGTAAACAAAAGGAGGAAAACAGCTCAGGAGGAAATCCGGGGAGACTTGGTGCTGTTTGTAAAGGCACCCCCGTGGCAAAAATCATGCATCTGACCTTTTCCAAGTCTGCACAACCCATGGACCCCTTCTTTGCGGCAGGAGAAGATGCCAGAAAATGTCTGGAGCTCATTAAATTAAGCTTAAAGTAATCCAGGACGAGAGGGACGCGGTGACTCAGGGGCTAAGACGCTGAGCTTGTCTATCAAAAGGTTGGCAGTTCAGCGGTTCGAATCCCTGGCGCTGCGTAACGGGGTGAGCTCCCGTTCCTTGTCCCAGCTTCTGTCAACCTAGCAGTTCGAAAGCACGTAAAAATGCAAGTAGAAAAACAGGGATCCCTTTTGGTGGGAAGGGAACAGCGTTCCGTGCGCCTTTGGCATTGAGTCATCCTAGCCACATGACCACGGAGACGCCTTCGGACAGTGCTGGCTCTTTGGCTTTGAAACGGAGATGAGCACTGCCCCCTAGAGTCAGGAACGACTAGCACAGATTGAGAGGGGAACCTTTACCTTACTTTAATCCAGTGGTTCTCAAATAGTGGGGCGCGCCCCCCCGGGCCCTGCCGGAGCCGGAGCCGAACGTCTCCGCTGCCGCCGCCGCCGCTCCCCCCGCTGCCGCCACCGCCGCTGTGCCTGAAGGCTGCCTTTTGCAGCAAACTCATGGCCAACCACCAGACCTCCTCTCCTTTTCTTCTCCCGCCTCCTCCTCCTCAGGCCAGGGCGAGTGGGGCGCCTCCTGCCGTTGCAGCCATGTCTTCGCAGCCGGGAACCCTCCTGCTGCTGCCACCGCTGCGGTGCCTCCGCCGCCTCACCCCGCCGCATCAGGGCTCTGCAGGCCCCACAGGGGCTGCAGGCGGGCAGGCAGGCAGGCAGGAAGGAAGGAAGGAAGGAAGGAAGGAAGGAAGGAAGGAAGGAAGGAAGGAAAAAAGGAAGAAAAAAATTCTACAACAAATATATTGTTTTGATTGGAAGAGATGGCTATGAAAATCAACTTTGGAGGTTGGGATACAGAGGATACCACTTTGCAAAGAACATCCACCATGAAAGAGCTCATTATGAACAAAAAGAACTGGACAGTGAAAAATCTGAGTCGATGTTACAAATTAAGACAAAAAGTAACATTCTTGATGAAGGAAGAGTTGATATCAAGAAAGGGAAGGTGAAAGTTTAATTTCTTTGTCTCCATTACAGATAAAAGGTGTACAATGGACTTGAGAAGTGAAGAGAAGATTAATCCAAGAGAGGAAATCATTGACAAGCCATGATGAGTTTATAGAGATTGAAGATGTTCTATGATTCCCCCCCCAAAAGAAAAGAACAGATTAATTAAAGCACACTTTTTCTACTGGAAATGTATGGCTATGGAAGATGGGCATTAAGAAAAGATGAGAGAAAGAAGACATCACATCATTCATTATTTATTAAATCAATAAGCATCACTTTGAATTACAGATTTGGAAATGACTACTAAGAGTACCAAGGATTTCAGGAAGAACCAGCCAACTTTCAAAGGAAGATTAACTGCTCCCTTGAGACAATTATTAACAACCTCATATTCTTTGGGAATGAATTGATGATTGATTAAGGAAAAAAATTAATATGATGTTAAGACAGAAGGAAGTAAAAGAAGGGGAAAACAATGAATGTAGGGATGGATGGAACCAAGGAGATGACAGGATATACTTGGAAGAGCTGCAAGCTGAGGTGGAAGACAGTTGCCCATGTCATTGCTGGGAGTCAAGATTGGCTTGATGAAACCTACCCAGCTAAATAGACCTGTAAAGAAACTTAATAGATTTTGTTGCATTCAATTCCTTTCTTTATGCTTTCAACTTTTTTTCAAAAACTTTTAGCCATGTAATTTTTGGAATGAAATTGATGATGATGTTATCCATTCAGTCATGTCTGACCATTGGTGATTCTACGAGCCAGGCCTCTCCACATCTTCCAATCTTGCACTACTTCTTTGAGTTGTTCTATGCTGTGGCTGGTCTCAGCTTTGATAGCATCCAGCCACCTTGTTCTTTGACGGTCTGGCTTCCTTTTACCACTATCTCTTCCAAACATAATTGCTTTCTTCAGTGAATTCCCCTCATGACATGGTCAAAATAAGTGAGAGGATTTGTGATTTTGAAGTGAAATTGGTTGCTTTCATTTAATTTACTTTAAAGTAATTGATTGCTGATTAATTGCTTTGAAAAGCACCACAAAGGACTAATGAACTGGCCTGGGACAGCAGGTTTATTTGCCTTCTGAAGGCCTCAACAGGTGTCCACCACCAATAGTCAAAAGAATATTTTCTGCTCCTTGTTATTTCTGGAGGGAAGGAGTGCAAAGTGCTGTAGCAGGTGTGGAGTTGGGGAGGAGATCCAGGTCCCATATTCATCACCACTTTGATGTTCGCTGCATCTCACATCCCACAGAGTGCGTAAGAAGCCATTGTGAACAGGTTGAGTAATTTTCATCACTTTGTTCGAAATGGCTCTTGCTTTCATCAGGTGTGCTTTGAACGTCCTCACAAAACAATCCTGACCAGACTACCCATCGTGGCAGCTCTCCAGCCTTGCACAAAGACAAGGGATCTGGCTTCTTGTATGGACAATCACATTATTGTTTGGCTGCCTGCTGGATGGCAGCCAAGCCTAAGGCAGGATTGATGCCAGCAATCTCCTGCCTCCTGTCAAATCCGCCCACCTCCTCAGACCTACAAGCCTTACTGCGAAGCTGCCTGCTCCACTTTGTACTGCTTTTTTGTGCCTAAGTCAAAAAAGAATTCATGCAAAGGGATGTGTGAATAATGGAGGAACGACATCAGATGGGGCGAAAGGTTCCTTTTAATGCTTTCTTTCGTTTTCACTTCAAAGGCCTTTCTCTGGATTCGATACTCAGTGGACCCTGGATTCTCCAAAGATGTTAATCAGCTAGTCAATCAACACACTGGAATCAGCACCCCCAGAAAGAAGCATGCCCTGCTTTTAAATTCAGACCATTTCCTTGGTCTTTTATCTTACTGCTTCCATGACTGTACCTAGAAGAATAAAACTGGCACAGCTGTGAGAAGATTACCATGGACTCAAAGCGGAAAAAACAAAGCTTATTGTTCAGAGGAAGTGGCTTGCAATGTCACAGATTTGGCAAAACCCTTCCAGAGGGGAGGGGGAAAAAAACCCAGCAGGTGGATCATCAACTCTCCCAAAAATTCAAATAGGAGATAGAGAGTGGATCGATGCAAAGTGGGTTTTCTAATGCTTGCAATCAGCCAAAATCTGCTGAGTTTGGATGTAACAAATTATAAGGATCTGGAGAGAAGAAGTCCAGGGCAGGTATGCAAATTTGTGAAGGAACCAAGCACCTGTGGAGCTCAGGGTAAAATGTGTGGAGCACCTCAATCAAGAAGGCACCTGAATTATCACCTAGGGCAGTGGTGGTTAACCTTTTCAGCATCAAGTGCCAAAACGGGAACTCGCGTGCACCAAAAAGGTACCAAGTGCCAAAATGCGCGCACATGCGCATGCACTGGAAACTGGAAGAGCAGCTCCCACTGTGCGCATGTGCATCAGCCACCTGGTCTTCCAGCTTCTAATGCACATGTGTGCACAAAGACCAGCTGGCCAGCCAGTTTCTAACATGCATGCATGCACCGGCCAGCTGGTCTTCGTGCATGCATGTTTTATTTTATTTTTATTTTGTTTCGATTTCTATCCCGCCCCATCTCCACAAGGGACTCGGGGCGGGTAACAAGCACAAATAAAACATCCACCAATATCAAACCAAACTAAAATAAATATTATTAAGTCAAAATTAAATTAAAAAACCCTAATATTAAAACCCCGATATAAAATTGGGGAAATACTGACCAACTGGTTGGAAATACTGGACCCAATGGATATGCTTGGGGGACAACCTCCTGAAAGTTTTTAGGGCCTCCATTTTTTTGTGGTCTATCTGTATCTTGAAGGGGGCCTTATTTCCTTCTAGGAAGTTCCTCCATGTGAGGAGTGCCAGCACACTCTGTACATCTTCCCCCACACTGCCTATCTGCATTCAGTCTCAGTGAGTTTTTGGAGATGTATGCACATGGCTGCAGAACCTCTTGCTCATTTTTTTGTAGCAACATGGCTCCTACCACTATATCACTAGCATTTGCCTGAATAACAAAAGGGGTGTTCAGAGTTCAGATCAGAGTGCTTTAATACTGACTTCACCAGGAGTAAGTGTTTGAGTTTTTCAAACACTGCCTAACATTCCATAAACCACTTTAGGGACTGGCAAGGTTTGGGTTTTCCTTTGCCTTTGGTTTTTAAGAGGTTAGTGATGTGCAGTGCTATTTGTACAAATGATGGGATAAATTAACAGTAAAAGTAGGCAAATCCCAGGAAGCTTTGAAGTTGCTTCCTCATGCAGGGAGGAGCCCAGTCCAGGACTGCCCGCACTTTTTCAGGATCCATCTCTATCCTGTCATGGGAAATGCGGTATTGTAAGTAGTCAATTTTACTCTGGTGGAACTCATACTTAGACAGCTGAGCATACAGCTGAGCTGCTTTAAGTTTCTTTAGCATGGCTCTGACCAACTTTACATATTCACCCATGGTTTTGCTGTAAATTAATGTCACCCAGGTAAAGTAGGACTCCTTTATACAGGTGCTCATACAGCAGTTCATTAATCAGCTTCATTAATCAACTGTATAAAGTTGACTTTGTATCCAAAGGGGAGTACTCAAAATTGAAAACATTCTAGGGGGCAATTGAAAGCAGTTTTCCATTTACCTCCCTCCTTGATTCAGACTTGATAATACACCTCTCATAAGTCCAGTTTAATAAAAATCTCCCCCTTTGCCAGGTGGGCCAACATGTCCTTCATGAGAATAGTGGGTAAATATTTTCTACACAAACTGTGTTAACTTTGAGATAGGATCTCATCTTTCTTTTCCCTGAAAAGCACCAGGATGTGGCTGGTTGTATGAACCCATGCTTTAAGTTATTGACTATGAATGACCAGAGCTCCTTGATCTCTCTCGGGATCATCAAATACAGTCTGGGCTTGGGAAGCTTAGTTCTTGCTAGGATTTCTATGAAATAGTCCATGGGGTAATGAGGGAGGAGTGTATCTGAGCCCCTTATGCTAAAAACATCCTGTAAGTCCCATACTCCTTGGGTATTCAGGGGTCACCCTTAGAGCATTCTTGTGTGGCTACCCCCATCACTTTCTTTGCTTTCTCTCCCAGTGGTGCTGATAGCATCTGCTTGGGTTCAGCCCAGGCAGTTTCCACTGGATCTTTAACAACCTCCTCTTCCAGTTCAGATAATGATTCTATTTCAAGAGCCATGCTAGACCCAGTACTCTAAGCCAGTGGTCACCAGAAAGGCAAAGGAAGCTGCAAGAGGAGGATTGCACCAGGGGGAAGGAGGGAGAGTGGAGGGGATGAGAGTTTGCAGATAGCTTGGCCTCCTGTGGCAGAGAAGTAGCTGACACAGCTCTGCTATCCATTGTGAGCGCTAAATTGCCCCCCAGCAAACTCTCACACTGGGAGGGGAGAGGAGAGGACAAGAGTTTGCAGTGTGTGTGTGATTTAGAGTCCGCAATGGACAGCAGAGCTGTCTTGACTGCTTCTGGCCAAGCTATCTGCAAACTCCTCAGCTGCTTCTGGCCAAGCTATCTGCGGGGCTCCTCCAATGGCCTCCCACCTCCAGTGCTGTGCAAGACCCGGAGCAGCAGGAGGAAGCTGGAGGTATCCCAGGATTTGCAATGCTGAAGGCTTGGGAGGGAGCCTTTTTTGCAACTTGAGAGAGCTGCGCAGCTATCCATTCCAAATCAAACAAGCTTCAGGAGTACAGGCAGGAAAATCCCCCTCGCAATTTTCTTGCCAATCACTAAAAAGGCTCCCGCCACAAGCCTTGAGCTTTCAGCATTGCAATCCCTGGAGTCTGCTGAAGGCTTGGGAGGGGGCCTTTTCTGCAGACCTGAGCTTCATTCCGAAGCCTCCCCGCTGCTTGGTTTGGGGCGGATGGCTCTGTGGCCTGGCCCTGGCGGAGGCAGAGGGTGCGTGCGCATGCACACATGTACAGAGCTTTGATCGGATTACCCTCTGCCAGTGCCGGGCCGCACAGCCGTCCGCCCCAAACCAAGTGTCAGGGAGGCTTCAGGATGACGCTCGGGTCTGCAGAAAAGGCTCCCTCCCAAGCCTTCAGCAGATTCCAGGGATTGCAATGCTGAAGGTTCAGTAGGAAAATGGGAAGGGTTTTTTTTTCATCTGTCCTTTTCTCACTCTCTGCTGAGCTTAAGAAAAGGCTGAAGGCTTGGTGGGGGGAGCCTTTTTAGCGATTGGCAAGAAAATTGTGAGGGGGATTTCCAGCCCTACTACAGGCTGGTTCCATATTCCAGGGCTGCAGTAGTCACAGGACTGGCTCTTTGGTCATCCCAGAGCAGCTCCTCTATGGCAGGCTAGGGCACCCAGGT
>JAOYMU010000049.1:18101722-18111780 GCA_025802295.1 Psammodynastes pulverulentus
ACCGCTTAGAGAGGGCTGTAAAAAGCACTGATAAGCGGTATATAAATCTAAAGTGCTATTGCTATTGCTATTGCTAACAATTAAGCCAGAGGAAGGTTCCTTAGTCTTGCATTGGTCTGACCCAGCTTCCACAACTGTGTCCAGAAACATCATATTTTAGGAAGGAGCAGGCAAAATATAACCGGTTCAGCAAAGGGCAGTTAGTATCTCATCAGAACATGTGAAGTTAAGTCCTGTGAGGGGCAGGGAAGAAAAAAATAATTGGATGTATTCGACTTAAGGCCAAACGTCCCTCTGTAGAAGATGCTTTAAATTAGATTCTTGACCTGAACAGGTTACTCAACTCATTGGCCTTTTAAATGGTTGCCTCCAATTTCATTTCCGCAAGCAATTTCAAAACGGGAATTGGTTAGGTGAAAACCCCCCATACTTTTACTTATAACTGTCTTTCTTGATCTTTACTCATTCAACGATAAGCCATTCTTACTTCATACCCAATCCTTCTTAATGTCTCTGCTGTAACCCAGATACATACATTTCCAACTAAACCCACCCAAAATATCTTGTAGTGGACCATTGTAATAAATTTAATAAAATACATGAAGTAGAGTAATAAAAAAGGGGATAAACACTTCCGCTACTGCATAACTATAAGTAACCCCGACTCAAACATTCATCCCCCAATTCATTATTGGGCAGGGTTCCTATTTCCTGCTTGGGAAAACGCTGAATATTTTGCTAAGCAACGACTAGTCAATCTTGACTGAGCTGGAAAAGCTAAGCAAGACCAGATTTGCTTGCAGGGAGAATTGTAGGCTAGACTGGAAGGTCCATCAAATATCCTAGAATTGGGCAGTGACAAATCACATTCTTATTATGGCCAAGAAAATGGTACAACTACATCCATACAATCAACTTGGAGCCAGACTTGGTTTGAAAGAATAACAAAATCACCTAATTGGAAGGGAACCTTGGAGGACTTAGTCCAACTCCCAGCTGAAGCAAGAAATCCTATATGATTTCTGACAAATTTCTTCTTAAAATCTCCAGGGATGGAGTACCCACAACTTCTGGAGGCAAGCCATTCCCCTGATTAATTGTTATCACTTTCAGGAAATTTCTCCTTAGTTCTAGGTTGCTTCTCTCCTTGAATTGTTTCCATCCATCTTGTCCTACTATCAGGTGGCTTTGGAGAATACCTTGACTCTCTCTTCTTTGGGGTAGTCCCTCAAATATTGGAACACTGCTATCATGTCATCCCTGGTCCTTTTTTTCACTAAACTAGACCTATCCAATTCCTGCAATGTTCTTTATATGTTTTAGCCTTTGGTCCCCTAATTCTCTTTGTTGCTTTTTGTATTCTTTCTAGAGCCTCAACCTCTTTTTTTTATATCGTGGTAACCAAAACTGGATGCAATATTTCAAGAGGTGGTCTTACCAAGGTATTATCAAGAGATATTAACACTCCACGTAAACTGGATTCTATTGTAAAGGTAGAAAAAAAGTATATCAAAAAATAGAAAGGCAATAGAAAGATAAAAATTCTATTTGAACATACTAAGAGTACTTTAGTTTATTTAGGTCTATTCTCATAAAACAACAAGAACAAAAAATCCTGTCCTCTTATATAGATTTTATCAGACCTGTCTTTGAACTTCAGCAAGGATGAGTAAAAAAAGTCCACTCACCACAGTTTCTTTTCCACGCTCTCAGAAAAAAACAGCAAAGTTTTGCTGTCAATGCAATGGAATAGACACACACTCACAGCACACACACACACACACACACACACACACACACACACACACGGAAGGCACTCCAGAGATGAATAACTTTGATTCTACCATCCCTGCCAAGATATTTTGGAAATACGGCTTCAGGATGATGTTCATTCAATATTTTTTACTTTTTTTAAAAGACGGTTCTTCAAAGGTATTCCTGAAATCACCACCATAGTCAACGGATAATTCAAAGGTAATGTCTCCTCTGTTGTTAATCAGTAAGTCGTTAACTTTAACTGGATTAAAATATAAGGACTTGTAAGGGAAAAATTAAAGCCCCATCAAACTGTTAATCCTGGTACCGTTGGCGATATTTTATTTCCCCAAACTTTGATTTAGTTTCTCTGGAGCAGGGCGTATGGAAATGACAGCTAGACTGTGGACAGAAGGGCTGTCTTCTTAGCCCTTTGATTAGGACCCATGCTTCAAGGTTAAATGCCCCCAAAGAAATAATAAATGTTACAGAAATCTATAGGTGAATCCTACCTGAAGGAGATGGAAGATCCAGAAGGCAGTAGGCTACAAGCCAAAGCAACTAGACACAACTAGACTCGCATGTCAAAGCAACTAGACACTTTGTTTTTTCCCTCATGCCATCACTCTGCTAAACATCTAATTCCCACAGCATTATCTTAGGTCAGGGGTCAGCAACCAGTGGCTCTGGAGCCGCATGTGGCTCTTTCATCCCCCTGCTGCGGCTCCCTGACGCTCAAAATATGTGTCACAACCACCAATGTGTGATACCCACCGGCACATGATTTATTGAGCTTTTTTACCTCAAGTAGGCCAACCATGGATAAATCCAAGAAAAGAAAGTTTCAGAAGAAAACAGAACATATAATTCAATGACATATGCTAGTTTTGTGGCCTCTCAGGAAATAGTCAGGCACAGGAAGGGTTTTGTGGCTCCCAGTGTTTTCTTTTCTGTGGGAAATGGGTCCAAATGGCTCTTTGAGTGTTTAAGGTTGCCAACCCCTGGTATAGATAGAATCAATCTCACTTCTTGAGAATAAACTAAATTCCCCTGGATTGGAAATTTCTCTCCTTTTACGGAGTAGTTTTCACTGAGCACACTAGGTGGCAGAAGATCCATTTTAAATACAGGATTCGTTTCAAGATTCTCTTCAAGATTGCCCAGCAAAAACAACACACACACACACACCCCACAACACAGCCAGCGACAGTTAGTACACACACAAAAATACCCACTCGGAATTAGGAAGTTTATTCACTAAAAGCAACACTGAGGAAAGTCTTTACATACAAGCTTTTTAAATTATCTTTACAAGCAGGTTCCAATATACAGTGTTTCTCTTTCCCCCCCCCTTTAGGCGAAAGGCTACATCGTTAAAGAGTATTTTGCAGCTAGTACTGATTTAGTACGAAGACTAACACTACCGTTAATCTTGATTAATCGTGGTGCTTTTGAGAATCACAGCTTTACCACAGCAGGGATCAACGTTAACTTAAGTCCAGCTCAACCTAACCACAATCGCGTTTCCACAAGGCACTACTCACGGACACGATAATCCCACGGAGGCTGAACCAGCCAAAGGCAAGGGCCATTTAAATCCAGGGGGGTCTTCCCTACACTTCAGCTGTACCAGATCCGTTGCATTTGGAGAACCGCTAAGGGAAGACCAAATGGAATTGTCAGTCTGGTGCCAGGATGCTTCTGGTGGTAGCAGGTTGGTCTACCAAAAACAAAAATAATGCCCCCAAAAGAGAGGGGGAAAAAAAATCAACCTTAGGATGTTAATGCACCATCACACGAATGGCTTCAGGCACGCAAACAGCATGGCAAGACCACCTTACGTGGCCTCCAAACACACCACTTGAGAAAGAGAACTGACTTAGCCGTAGAGGTCTTGCAAGTCCCTACAACTGGATTACGAACTCTTGAAATAGCAGGTGGCATTTATTGCCGAGTATTTTTTTTTTAAAAATAACAATAATAAAATCAAGTTATTCTAAAGGCAAGCCTCAGTTCCGGGGAATTTTCTCTTTTGAGTTACGGCGTGAAGAATGTGAAGGTTCAGAAAGAAGATTTCTTAACAAGACAAAAGCTTTGCAAGACCAGGTTGTGTAGGCATGCAAGCCACAGTGCCATGAATACTATGGGATAATGAAGAGGCAGAAATACGTTTTAGGGTCTGAATCCTCCATGGAAAGCTTAGGTTTAAAAGAACCTGAAACACAACATTAATATACAGTGAAAAACTGTTTCACTGCTTCAGCTGTGGATCTTTAAATTTAGGCACAGCTCCAAGCTCATCAAGTGCAAATCTGTTTTGTTCCATTTCCACTTCGTTATACACATTGGAGTGGTTTAATATCTTGGGAATTATTGCAGCAGAATCCGATGGACACCATGCATGTTAACAAAAAAAGTAAAGATTAATAAAATCCCAGGTTTTTTTTTTCGCTTTAAAAAAATCATTAAGGCCACTGGGCATCTATCTGGCTGCCTATCTGGGACTCCTTACCCACTTGAAGAGCCTTCAAATCATACTTATTGGAAAATAAGAAATTCCTTTCATCCGCTGGACATCCTAAACATATATTGAGAACTTTCTCTGACACAACTGCATTCAAAAAAGTTGGTCCTCTCAGTTATATAAGGGAGACTCAACAATGATTAAAACCCCACCAGGTCTCTCTCACCTTGATTTTGCCCAATCAATGCCTAAAATTACGACTCAGGGCAGCTCAGTCAACCTCCTCTGAGTGAGGGGCTTCCAAGTTTGCCTCAAGACACAGTTTAGATGTTGAGCGTCAACTTCACATGCTGTCACCTGCTACCATCAGCTTGCTTCTCACTGGCCAGTCTGACAATGAAATTGGGAGCAAAAGGTAGTGTTATCTTTGAAAAATAATTCCCCCCCAAAGGGCTGTATCTTCCTGAAGCAAACAGGCCACTGTGCTTAAAATAATGCCAGGAACATGAATTTAAAAACGCTAGTTGAAGGCCCTCCTAATGCATACCATGTTACAGATGTAGTTCAACCTGATGCAGCTGAGCTTTGATAAGCCGGACTGCGGTTATTACTTGCCATTGAGAAGTGTGGGACAATTTTCTCTCCACTGTTTTTCATCTGTGTAACTCTACAGGTACCCCTTAGTGATATTAGGCATCTTCTGTTGACATGGTACATTCACTTCCTGATAGGAACAAGAAGATGGGTGTTAAATATTGGGGGGAAACAGCTTGATCACCGGCATCCAGAAGGTGTCAAAAACAGCAAGATAGTGGTTGTAGATTTTTATTTTTTGATCCCCCTGTGGACTGCCAATGTTTGCGCGACTACATAGGATCCCGTCATATTTATAGTGCCGAAAGTAGGCAGAACCTTGAGTCCCATTGGATCAGTTGGCTTGCTTGGACAACGGCTCACTTGACAGGCTCCGTCTGCTCCCACACGGTGCCAGACTGATTAGCCAGGGTTTCGGTCGCAACTACCTGGATTGATGTGCTTGTCAGCCTGGATTAAACCAGGTGTGATCCATGTCGAGGTTCGTGGAGCTAACATTATGACAAACACCCCCCCGCCACCCGTTTTAAACACAGTCCTCCTTCAACCGCTATCCCTGATCACAAAAAAAAAGGCAACTGAAGCTTAAAGCATCTCTGCCCCTTGAAGAAAATGGTCCCTTGCTCTGCCCCAAGAAAGCATTTTCCGGCCAACAACATCAAGAACATTTCACTGCATACCTTCAAGGTTTACAAGTGGCACAAACACAGCTAACGGCTGGCTCTTGGGTCAGCCTTTTGATGATAAACTTTAAGTTGGCTCCATATATTTCTTACTTATCCTTCTTAAGAAAACCAAAGCTACTTTCCCCTGGCTTAATTTAGCCTATCTGGCGCCCTCCAAATAGACCACAGTTCCCAGCCAGCATGTGCACAAGCCAGGTTACTTGAGGACGATGAAAATTTAACCTGATATATTTGGAGTGTGCCAGATTTGGGAAGGTTATTTTGATTTTTTTTTAAAGGATGCATTTTTCTATAAGAAACATTCTATAAGTAATATTCAGCAGAGCTCAAAATGAACGCTGTGGTGTAATTTTTCAAGTTTTATTTAACACTTTTAAGTGGTTTTTTTTTTAATTTTAAAAATGCCATTTTCAAACAAGTGTTTTCAGATTGATATTGGAATAAGATTTCAAGACAATTCAACCACATTCACAACTTTGGTTTCTGTGGCTCTGGTTAACCCTTCCCTCCACTGATGGCCTATCTGACACAATTTCTCTGTATCCAGTCACTTTTGATCATTCCCCCCCCCCCCCAAGATTAAAAGGTTTTGTTCTTTTACGACTTCCCAAGATTCCCCCAAGGGTTTTTTAAAAAACGTAAGCTTTATTATGAAAAATAATTTTCGAATCCCTACAGTTATGGCAAAAAAATGTGTGCAAACATTCCAAATTGGCTTCTTGAGATGTTTCGTTGTAACAGAACTCAATAAATGTTACCGTTAAGCAAGCCTTGAAATGAAAATTTACTAGCTGGCAGTCATGGACTCATTATTTCCAGAGTCACATCATAAAGCCATTTGACAACCATGATAACTGGCTAACACTTATATACTCTACAGCTTATCTACAAGGAGGAACGGGTAAGACTTTCAATATAAATATATCCATTTCACCCTGTGAAATTTTGTGGCCACTCGTGAACCATGAATACCGACCCCAAAAACACAAAGAGAGCAAGTTGGGATCTTCCTTGCCAAAACATGACAACCTCCGTTAAATATTAAATGTACATCTTTTACAAAGTTTGGGGGTTATAGAGACAATTTGCATAGGCCTCTTCGAGACACAGAGACGGACTTATGGCTGGAGGGTTAGCATGAAAAGAAGAAAACAACAACAGAAAAAAAAGAGAGATCAACTGTTATCATTTGTCCATTGCTTATTAATTAATTAATTCCCAGAACCGGAAGGTAGCCTCAGTCATCTGTTCTTCAGGGAGACATCCAAAGGATACAATTTCCGTCAGCAACTTCCATGGGCGCCACCAGGAGAGGTCACGGGCTCGTGCAGATCGAGGCGCGAAGAAGCAAAGCACATTTTTAACGAGGGTAAAACTGAGATTAGAAGAAGCATCAGAAGATGTGCAGCATTGGATGCCTCCAGGGTCTCCCCGTGGGGGCTCCTGGCCAGGAAAAGGGGCGGGCAAGCAGCGTCATGGGAAAAGGACCACGGCAACCACATGGGGGGAGTTCCACTCGGGCTACGTCTTTGGTTTAGGGAGTCGGGAGTGCCGATGTAACGTCAGGCCCTCCCCGGGGCGAAGGGCTGGGTCTCGGTTCTGGGGGGCATCTTTTGCTGGCGTCAGGGGTTTCGAGGGGTTAGCCTGAAACCTCTGCTGCTCAGGAGCTGTGGTGGTTTGGGGGGTTGTCCTCTGCTTGGGGCGGAAGGAAATGGCCGGAGGGCGAAGTTTGGAGGCCCTCTGGGTCCTGCTGCTCGGAAGGGAGAGGTTGGACACCGACTGGGGTTGCGCCTGGCCGCTCAGTGGAGGCACGGGGGAGTCTCTCGAAGAGGTTGCTGGAGGAGGCACTGGCACGGTCTGCTTTGGGGCTCGAAGAGCTCTTGACATCTTTGGTGGCAAAGCCTGGTTTGGCCTGAAGCTGGGACCTTTGAGCGCTAGCCTGTTCTGCCTGTCCTGCGCACTCAACGGGGCCAAGGGGGCAAGGGGCTGCAAGGCCTTCGGTTTCCAATCGGCTACGTCTTTTGCTTTTTCTCCGACCGTTTCGTTCTTGATGGAATGTGCATTCGCCAGGGAACTGCCTTCGTTCCGCGGTGTGTTTAAAGTGCTTGGTTCGCGCCCGCTGCCAGTGCTGGAGCCAAGGGCAGCGTTGTCGTCTTCGTGGCCGTGTTCCGGTTGGTCCTGAGCAGGGGGTTCACTGGGAGCCATGGTGGGTGATGCTTTTGCTACTTTTCCCTGGCTGAGGTCTGCGGAACAGGGAAGGTGGCTGGAAGGCTGTAGTACTTGAGGCTATGTAGAGGAAACATTGCATGCCAACAGATTAGGAAAAGAAAGAATGGGACTTTTTACTGGTATCTGCTTAAAAATTAACTTCTGTGTTTAAAGCTAAAGAGCAAAGGGCAACGGAACCAACATTTTTCATGCCTGTGTAAGGATTCATTATTATATTTAGGTCTGTATGCAATCTTTGCAATGCCAACACCCAACTGGACTCTTATTAGTGTTCCTTATTCACCTGTATTTTTTGCCTTCTAGCCCAGAGATTGTTCAAGGGGACTGATACTACAACATGAAATAATATCAGCTAAAAAATGGTTAAAATCAACTAGTCTTCAAACTGAACTTCAACTAGTCTTCAAACTGAAAAAGGGTGGGTAAAAAGGAGGAACTGGACTCTTTTCCTAAATGCAGCTAAAAGACTTTTCTTGAAATGACAGTTGAAGGCAATTCCCAAGGAAATTATCCTCCACAGTTGGGGAGCAATGCAGCAACCCTACCAGTAAACAAGTGTCAGAAAATGAGTTTGTTGTCTTCATTTGACAGGATCTTTACTGGGTATTATTTTTTTGCTGATGTAAAAAGTGTTTTCTTCCATTTCAGGATTTTAACAGCTACCCAATGGAAGATAATAAAACAATTGTTCAACCCCTTTAACTTACCATTGACCAGACAGCATTACACACAAATAAAAAAATGATTAATTTTTCTACAAAAGATCCTTTCTTACAATATACATCTACTGAAGGCTACCTTACTCTTTATCTAATAAAATATCGCCACTATTGAGGGGTATTTGATCTGTACAAGGAAGAAAATTATATACTCATATTTAACAGTAAATTGGACAGAACACTTTTGAGTACAGCAAACTTCACTGTATCACCAATTCCCGAAAAGATATAAAAAAATGCTGCAAAGTAAATGTTATTTACATGTTGAAAAACAAAACATATGCCTAATTACTCATGTTCTTAGACAGATATGTGAGTTAGAGCCACAGATATTGTTCGGTTCCTAAAGAATCTCTTCTACTTAAGGAAAAAGTGTGCCCAACACAATTAAAATGAAACTAAACTAGTTATTAGTGTGAGGTGACCTCAGATCAAAAGGAATTGTAAGCCTCAAACATGTTAGAGCTGACTTTTGCCCAGTAAATTCTAATCTTGGGAGAAGCAGGAGAAAAGGTCAGGTGCAAAATGTTGGACAGATACAACTTCAAGTGCAATGATTTAAACACACATTGTTAAATTAAGCAGCCTTCATTTCTAAATAAAAATAGACAGGTTTACACTCAAGTTTCACAGATTGATCAAATTGAAATCTATTTAGGATTTTTTTTCCTCTCTCTTCTACTTGATCTACACGTTTTTCCTTGAAAGAGAGAAAGCCAGAGACAAAACTAGTTGACTCACATTTATAAAGAGAGTTTATCTTGGAAGGAGAATGAAATAAGGGGAAAAAAAACATAACCAGATCAATTTTCTCCTAATGGATAGTGTGTCTAATCAGGCTGGTGACAGGACAGTGGAGGAAAAGAAGGAAATAAATAGATAAAAGGGTGTATATAAGGAGGGGTATCCCTAGTTATCCCCCACTCACCCAGTCTGAAAGTAATGGGGGGGGGGGAGACAGAAAATATAGGCTCAACTTTTCCAACTGCTCCTTGATTAAATCACTGCTATGAGTCACTTTCTACTTCTCTAGCATTACTGAAAGTTTATATAGACAAGAAAAGGAAATCTTGCTTTCTGGATATGGTAGAAAAGTTCCCATCTGTTTTTCAGCTCCCGTCTGTTTAAATCAGATCCTGTTTTGTGCCAGGAAGGAACACACCTCCTCAAATTACTTTCCCAGATGCAGAAGCGTGCACCTTCTTCTTGTGACTGCAGAATCCCCAAACACTATTTTAATCCCGCGATCTTCACAACCCTGGTCAAAAATAGCCAGGGAACACATATGAGACTGTCCTGGCTTGGTTGAAGACAAGAACTGTCAATTCCGATGACGGCATGACAGTTGTGTCAACCCTTGAATTATTCTCTGCATCTCCTTATTCAAAGTTTCTGTCTTCTGCTCTAACTCAACTGGGCATGGTCTGGTTGAGTGGGGGGAGCAGCTCCCAGAATCCCACTGGCTGGGAAAATGAAGGAAGGATTGCTCTAATAGCAATAGCAATGACTTAGACTTATATACCGCTTTATAGTGCTTTTTAAAGCCCTCTCTAAGCGGTTTTACAGAATCAGCATATTGCCCCCCACAATCTGGGTCCTCATTTTACCCAC
>JAOYMU010000049.1:18726835-18738914 GCA_025802295.1 Psammodynastes pulverulentus
AGGTTTTCTAAGCCCAATATTTCAAGTCTGGTGGCATAAGGTATTCTGTTGTGAGTAGAGGAGTGGAGGACTCTTCTGGTGAAATATCTCTGGACTTTCTCAACTGTATTAAGACTGCTGAAAGTTTTAAAATTTTCAGGCACTGCTAGGAAATTAAGTAAGGTAACCAGACGTCCCGCTTTTGGCGGGACAGTCCTGATTTTCAGCCATTTGTCCGGCGTCCCGCAGCGTTTATAAAAAGTTCCGATTTTTTAAAAAATGAAAAAAACTTTTTTTTAAACTCCCCCATCTGCACATGCGTGCGCTTCTCCCCACCCTTCTGCGCATATGCACGGTTCCCCCCACCTTCTGCACATGTGCGCGGTTCCCCCACCCTTCTGCGCATGCGCATGCCTACTGGCGCGCGCCTGTGCATGTGCACCCCCCGTCAATGGTGTCCCGCTTTACCAGAGCTTAAATCTGGTCACTTTAAAATTAAGGCATCTCCCCAGTCCCTTGGTGCCTCTGACTGATGAAGCCAGTCTACAACTGGATTCCAGTACAATCCAGATGGCCAACCCAAGATTCTCTTCCAGTCCCATCTCCTTCCTTTCTTTTTTTATCCCAGGCCTGTTTCTTGGAAACCATGATGCCAATTGTAAATATCCTCCAGGGGGCGCTAGTCATGAGAGGTTTCTAAGAAAAGATTTGCTGAAGGCTAGTGTGATCATCACAAGCTTTATTAACTGTACACAGAAGAATAAATATGCTGTGTTCCCTGTGACAAACAATGGTTACATAATATATTGCATTCTGCCACAGTCCATACATGCCAAGACCAATTCTCGAATACAGCTCATCTGTCTGGAACCTGCATTGCATATCGGATATAAATACAGTTGAGAAAGTCCAGAGATATTTCACCAGAAGAGTCCTCCACTCCTCTACTCGCAACAGAATACCTGATGCCAGCAGACTTGAAATATTGGGCTTAGAAAACCTAGAACTTCTCCTCCTGCTCCCCAGGTCTCCGGGGTCAGAAACTGAGAGAGGCGCGGTGGAGAAACCATTTTCAAACCAGAAGTTGCTCCGCCCCAAATTGGGCTGGGAAGATGTTCAATCTTATAGAATCGCGTGGTGGAGGGGAGGGAAAAAAATAGCCCACCAGGAACTAAAGAATGACCCCCAAAAAGTCCTTTCTTTCGACAAAGGGCACGTTTTTACTGCCCGGGAGCATCGGGGGGTGGGGGGGGGGCTGACATGAATGTCTCCGGCATGCGTCCCTAGCTACCTACGATACAGACTTGACAGAAAGGAAGAAAGAAGAGCATAAAAGACAGAACACAGAGATGACAATGACAGAATGAGCGCTAGAGGAAGTCACTACACAGGCAATCACGACAGTTCATGCACTAGGATCAACAAGTTGAAAGTTTTACAAACTAGGCTTGGCTTCCACAGGGTGAGCTCGGAGAGCTCCAGAAACCTGACTCCCTCCATTCTCACCAGTCCTTCTCTTACTCCTCCTCCTCCTCCTTCTCCTGTCACTGTCGGACTTTTCAATCTTTGATTTTAAAGGTGCTGCCTCTGTTCTCATATCTCTAGCGGGCTTCGTTGCAATGGATGGCTGGAAAACTTGAGTGGCTTCGGACGGGGATGTGGTTCTTGAGGTGCTATCTTCTTCTTCCTCCTCCTCCTCCTCCTCCTGCACCTCCTCAGATACTCCTGGTGGCATTTTTTTCTGTTCATCAGATAGCCGGTCAACAAGCTTTAAAGCCTCACCGCTAATTCCCTTAAAATATTCAATAGAATGTTTACATACCTCCCTAAGCTGACTTGGTTTGGCTTTAACAGTCGTTGCGGCTGCGGCTGCGGCAGTGGCGGCGGTGGTGCTGGTAGATCTTACCTTTAATGGTAATTTGGAAGGAAGAGAGCTGGCCTTGCTTCTCTCTATCTGCCCTTGGCTTTGAGCGGGTGGCGTTTTTCTAGCTAAGGCCAAGTTATGCCTCTGCGTGCTTTTTATGGGAATCCTAGACCTCCCCTCTACGGGCAGAGAAGAGCTGCACGGCTTCCTTGGGTCAACTCTCCTGGCCTCCCTGACATGACTCCCCCTGCTGGTCTGGCTAAGGCTACGCAGCACAGCGTCTTTGGCTTTTACGGGAAGCCGGGAGCGTGTTCGATTCCCGACTGGTTCGGAGGGTGCCTGCTGCTCTCTGCGCCTTTTCTGCTTACAGTCTCCTTGGATCGCACCGGGACAGTTTCCTGAAAGGTGTTTCATAGGGTTAGCTTTCTGTGTGGGACCCTTGGACTCAAAGTGTTCGTTTAGCACTACTGTACAAGTAAGGTGATGGGTAGGTGTGGTGCGTGGGTCCAAATTGTTGTTGTTATTAAAATTATCTTTTGGAAAATCATACTTCTCTGCTTCCCTACCGCTGGTCTGGTTACGCACAGCTGTGTCTGCGACCTCCTCTACAGCTTCGCAGCCTAACCCCTGAGTCCCCGGTGTCACCGTCTCTAGCTTATCTGCCATTTCCCCAGACATGTCTTTCTTCAGCGTCATGGTGGAAGCCGAAATGCCCATTTTAATCGGTGTGCGCAATTTGGGATCGACTTTAGAAGCGTGAAGCGCCACGGACGATTTCTCCAGTGAGCTACAACCAGGTGTTGCTTCCATGCCATCTCCACTGGCCTGGAGGATGAGCTTAGGTTCAACTGCTGGCGTTTCTACGTCTCTCTCTACGGTTTTCTCTACCGTTCTGTCCCCTGACTGTGGCTGTGTGATGGCAGTGACTTTATTGTTATCCCCTTCCCCCTTGTCCCCTGACTTCCCTTCAGAAGTATGCTCACCAATCTGAAAAAATTGGAGTCTCTCTTCAACAAAATCCCTCTTGCTCATGTCAATTGCACCACTGCGAGTCATCTCAAACATCTTCCCTTCATGAAACGGGAAGGGGTTGGGCTCACTAGTTGGGGTACTTTCGTCGGTCGGCGTCCTAGCCGGCGTCGTGTCTGGGGTGGTGGCCGGAGACCTGTCTTCCACCGCCAGGCCAAAGGGCTTGGTGTCATCGTCCCTGGTTTTGGATTCGAAGACTTCATCGTCTCCACGGTTACTGGACCAAGGGTCAAAATCTAGGCTCTTGGTGGCTATGGTTTTAAAAGGGGTGGCAAACTCTTCGTCTACTTTGTAACTGAAATACGTGTCAGGAAACACGGCCCTGTCAGGATGTCGTCCTTCCAAAGTGAAGAACTGCGCCCCCGACTTTTGTTCAGCCTTATCAACGTTTTTTTCAGCGGCTGGACATTTTGATAAAGGTTTCTTCTTTTCCTCAGAGCTGGCTTTTTCCTCCTCCTCGATAATCTCCAGCTTACTTTGGCTAAAACTTCGATCAGTCTGTTTCAAGATGCCTTCGGTAACCCAGAGGTCTTTTTTAGTTTCTACTGCTGGATACGCCTGCTTAGAATCGCTCTCGGTCAGCCCATCGTCCTCGTCTTGCAGATCGTAGCCATCGAGGGAGTCAATTTCGGTGGCATCCGTATCGTGGGAGAATTCTGCGGTGGTTGCTATCGAGCACTCAGTAACTGACTGGTCATTGTTCCCATTCGGTGCCACGTCATTCTGGGGGGATTCAAGAGCCAAATCAAATTCATTGGGCTTTCTGGTCTCCTTCGTTTCGGAGGATTTGCGCGTGGTGGTCTCCTTCCAGTCACCTTCGACATCGTTCAGTTTAAACATGTATCTTTTAATTGGAACGGGCTGATACAAAGATTCATCATCACTGGAATCGCTTAGATCTTCTCCTGGCGGCACAGGAGAAGGGGGCTGAACACGGATGACTGGTTCAGCCAGCTGACGCCTCTCAAGTTCATCCTGAAGGTTGACTTCTGTCATCTCCATGTCGCTCTCAGAGGAGGGACGCGGCTTTTCTGATTCGGAATGATCAGCATCTAATGGAGGAGGCGGTGGAAATTCAATGTAGGCCACCCGGTTTCCCTTCGGCCTTTTGTTAGATTCCCTGTCCAAGTTATGGGGCAGCTCCTGCTCAGTCGGAGGAGACTGTTTTACGGAGGTGGATTTGGCTTCAGCCTCCTCCTCCGACTCCTCCGACACCTCGGGGATTGGGCTTGGTTTGCCGGGTATATAAGCGATGAGCGAATCGGGTGTCTTGGAGGTAAACTCATAACTCACTTCCTCTGAGCTTGGCGTCTCTGGGGTGAGGGGGCTTTTCCCAGAACTGTCCATAAAGGACACCTGTTCTAAAGTGTCATCCTCTGGACTACCTTGGGGGGAGGGAAGCTGCTTCTGCTGCCTGGTGGTATAAAACCCCCCTCTCGTCTCTTGCACCGTCTTACTTTCCTGACTTACAATTTTTTTGATAGTTCCTTGCTGTACCTCTCTTTCATACTGCCTCCCTACCTGAACAAAACTGACATAAACAGGCAGTGTTTTTATCTCCTTTGCTCCTTCCTCTGTTGCTAAAGGGGATGGTTTCATCAGGTCAAATTTCTTTGCGGGAGAGAGTTTTCCTGGGCTAACTTCTAAGGAATTGGGTGTCTTACTGGGGGGTGACTTTGCCTCCTCCTGAGGAGGACTTGACTGGAAGCAACTGAGTTGCCTGGTGCTGGCTGGACTGTATTCTACCCCTTTCTTTTGTTCAGCCACATCAAACTGTCCCTCTACTTTGTCCTTATCCATTCTGATGTGGGGCAATCCAGTTGGCAGTTCGTGGCGTGCAGTTAGGGGCTGTCCTTCAAGAACGCCACCTGCCAACATACTTTTCTCTTCTGAAACTCTTTCTGGAATATGGGACGCCATCGGTGGTTCTTTTTTCTTTGAAATCCTATCCCTTACTTCGCTGGGATAGTCCCCTTCTCTGACAAGGTATTCTCTATAAAGCACCTTTTTGGATGGAGACTTTACGGTCACTTCCTTCACCTCCTTAGAACCTGATCCGTTTGTGGACACTTTCTGCTCATATTCGGTTACAGTGATCAGTTCACCAGGTTTGGCCAGATCTTTAGTCTCAAGGGGGGCAATCTGGCTTTCTTTGACTACATCTTGCACAAGCACATGGGAAAGTTTTTCTCTCTGGGCTTTATGGGAGGACGTCCCAGGACTTTCCCATGTCCTATAAATCTTTTTATCCCAGTGCCCCTTGGCTGGGACAGGCACCGCACTGGCGCCATAGGCCAAGCCCTTCACCTTTTGCTCTGCAAGGGCAGAAGTGGTCTTGCTTGGCATTTCATCCTTGGCCTTGGGGAGTTTCAGAGGAGATGCATCCTCAACAACTTTGCCTTTGCCCCTGGGGCCATCTTGGAAGCAGCCAGCAGGAGGTTCCTTCTGCAAGGCTAAGTTCCCATCCACCAGGTCTATCTCTTTGGCCTGTTTTTCTCGGGAGTAAAACTGATAGACTGGGAGCTTGCTGTCCTGCAACTTTTTCACTGGGATTTTAGATGGTGCCTCCAGCTTTTTCTCCTCTGGAAGCATCTCCTTACTTTTGGAGCCCAGGCTCTGTTCAAATTTTAGCCTAATGGAGCTGAGCTTGGATTGCTTCAGCTGGAACCCAGTTGGCAAAGCCTCTGGGATCTTGCTCTTCTGAGCTGCCCCCTTGGGGTCCTTCAAGTCCTTGCTCGGCTGAGAGAGCATCTGCCTCTCTGGGCTGCTGGGCAAACTGGCTGCTTTCCTCTCCTCAGGTTTTGGCCAGCCCTTCCCATCCTGAGCACAGACTCCTCCTCCTCCTCCTCCTCCTGCCCAGTCGCTTCGTGACTCCGAAGCAGTCACCTTCTCTGGACTGCTGCTTGCGGATCTAAGGCCCACACCGACTTGTCTCCCATTCCTTGTCTGCTGCTTCTTCGGTGATTGCAGCTCATCGTTCAGTTTCTCTGTCTTGTCCCGGAAGAACTGCGATACTTCGGTCAGCTTTTCTTCGGCCTCCTTAACCGTCCTGTCCACCCTGTCTTCATACATCAACTTTTCTCTACCTCTGTCTAATCTGTTCTCGGCAAAACGCATCCACATAGCATGCTTTGGGCTACTAACATCTCCGGAATAATGCAACACTGTCACTTTCTCATAAGGATCATCTTTTGATATTTTACCCACACCATTTTCTGATATCTCTTTAGAGATTTTGGTGAGGATGTCTTGTGGGGATGCTGGGGCTATTTTTTCTCTGGATCGTTTATCAGGCCCCTGAAAGTCTGAGCTAAGGGGGGGGACATGGTCAGTTACTGACTCCTCAGTGTCTGAGTAAGACACATCTAGCTTTTCTGAGAGAAGCATTTTCTCGGCAAACCTGTAAGATTCCCCTCTTAGTTCTGACAACTCATCGTCATGGTACTCTACTGAGTGTTGACTCAAAAGCTTCAAGGTTTTGTACGAGTCATCAGACATAAGTTGGGCAGAACTAGGGCGACTGTCTTCTTCCTGGGAGACAGGAGTGTTTACTCTAGAAGATTCCAAATAAGAAGGCAGCGACTCTTCGGCTGTCAGTTCTTCTTCTTCGGGCTGACCTTGTTCATCTGAACAAGGAAGGGCCTCCTGCTTTTCCACATCCCCTTGTGACAAGTCTCTCTGATACACATACATTTCTTTCTCTGGATGCTTTTTGGTTTCTCTAATAATGACTTCAGTAGGCTCGGCCTGATTACCTTTTTCAATATGGACCTCTATTATACGCTCCAGTTTGGGTTTCATTTTGTAGTCCTTCTCTGCGGGCTGGGGTGACATTTCTGTGGATCTGCCAGCCTCTGGGGAGACCGAAGACTTATGCTCAAACAGACCTGCCAGCTCCTTGGAAGGGTCCCGTCCTGACTGAAAAGCTTTCATGATGTCGTGAACAGACATGGTTTCCTCGATTCTCTCTGAAGGACTCTGAGTGCATGGAGGTTTGTGGTAAACCATTCTGGTGGTGGTACTGATGTGGGTTTCTTCTTTCACACGGACACCTTTAGCCAGGGCACACTCGTCTTCGCTACTGGCCTTCACTTGAAAGGCGTTCAGCTTCCCCTTGAGGGAGCCCCCGTTGGGCCGCGGCTCCAGCTCCATAAAGGTGCCGACCCCTTTGGGTGAGGGCGGCTCTTCCGCGTGAGGCCCGTCGGTGCCCTCTCCCCCTGACGAGGGCTCATAGCTACGGATCACGTGCACCACTTCCGTTCTGGTCTCCGTGATCACAGGAGGGAGGGGCACCTCATGGAAGAGGGGCTTTGGCCCCGTGCTTTCTGCACTCTGCGGGGCCGAAGGGGTCTTCTCGCTCCTGGTCTCGAAGCCGCTATCGGACAAAGGACTTTTATCTTGATCGTGCTGGGAAAAGTCATCGGGAGACTCCAAAACGGTGTCCGTTCCAAAAAGGGAATCGGCGATTTTACACAATTCTTTCTCAGAAGTGGACGGCCTCACGGAGGCTGGCGGCATTTTCAGTTTGTGTTCTTGTAGCGCCATGGCTGGTTTCAGAACCCTTTTCTGCCTCTCTTCCCCTTCCCTTCTCCCGTCGTCAAACTTGTACTTTAAACTCGCCAGGGAGCTACTGCCAATGTCATTCGTTAGGTAATCAATGACTTTGCTCAGGTTGTAATCCTTTTCAGAGACAGCCTTGGCTTTGATCTGCACCTTTTCTGGGATAGTCAGAGGAGGGATGCCCTGGCGCCTGGCTTCATCAATCTCACCTGCACTGAACTCTACCCATTCTTCCTCAGAGGAGAGTCCTTTATCATTCTGAGAGTGTTTGGCTGAGGCTTTATTCTCTACACAGACATCTTTTTTCAGTATCTCGCTAACTTTTACTAGGTCCTCTTTGACTTTCTCAACAAGCTTAAAAGGTTCTTCATCATCTATTCTACCCTCTTTGGCCAGTTCTGGTTGGAACGCCTTCTCCTCCATTACATCTGTCTGCAATATTGCTGTCATTCTCATTAGGTCCTCTTTCATCTCGGCCACATCTTTTAGTATCTCCTGACTAGAAGATAAAGATGATGGTGTGGACAACTTAAGGGCAGAGGGTGCTAAGAACAAAGATGATTTGACGGGAGATGAGGTTCGGTTAAAGGGAGGTTGGGCGCATGTCTCTGTAGTCAATGTTTTAAGAGGCGAGAGCAAGGCAGCTGCTGATTTGGCCAGGGAGGGGGTCTCGGGGAGCTTCTTTAGTGCTGGTTCTGACAAAACATTGACTACAGAATAGACGGGCACCGTGATGGTTGATGAGGTTACTGACGAGGTAGTTGCTGAGATTGACCCGAGAGACGTATAGAACACCCCAGTGGAAGGAGCTCTGATTGACTGAAAAGCGGATGGAGTCGAAGACACGTGTGACCTGAGTGGAGAAAACGGCTTCGCAGGAGTCGCTGGCAACATTTTCTCAACAGTGTCAGTGGCTGCTTTAATGGCACAGCTTGCAGAAGCGGCGGCCACCCCCATCTTCTCCTGAAAGGCAGCCGTGGCCTTGGAGCCGCCAATCAAGCTGATGGGAGATGGGTATTTCAAAGGTGATATGGATCCATTCACCAGGGCCACCTCTGTGTGCCCAACCGTGTGTTTCACGGGGGATGCAGCCACTGTGACTCTAGAAGGTGACACGGTATCGACTGCTGATTTAGCAGGAGACGCCGCCGATTTTAAAGGTGAAGACAAGAGAGGAGAGGCTGATGTGATGATGGACTTAAATGGCAGGCCTGAAGAATACATGTTAAGGTTAGATTTGGGAGAGGCTGGAGGCGTCATGGTAATGGATGACCTCTCTAAGAGGGACCCAGCTGTGGTCACAGGAGATGTCCGAGAGGGGAACACAGAAGCCGACACCAGTCCTTTCAAACCAGCAGCTTCCGTGGCAGTAGGAGCTCTGACAAAGGACCCGGGAGAGACTTGGACATTATAGGGAGGCTGCGAAACCATGGTTTTCATAGGCGAGATTGTCCGAAAGGATCTAATTGGAGAAGCTACGTCACTAACGGATTTAACAGAAGATGTGGTGGAGGCTCCTAGCGTGGATTTGATGGGCGAAGCAGAGGAAACCGACCAGATGGACTTTAAGGGGGAAGCGGTTGGTGTGTTAGAAGACGAGCTGGAGAGGGAAGTGAAGCCCGATTTGCTCTGTCCAGGCACAGTGATGGGTGCTGTGGTCCACGACTGATAGGGTCTTGCGGACAAGAATGGCTTGTAGGAATAGGTGGCAGGTAAGGATCTCGTAGCCATGGCACTCCGTTCAACTGTTTCTTAAATGGTTAAACCAAAATAATATATAGAGATATATAAAACGTAAAAATCAACAAAAATGGTTGAAAAACAGAGAGACCAGAGAAGAAAATTGGTCAGTAAACGTTTTGTAATATTACAAAAAAAGCAAATACAATTGTTTGTATGAATCAGAGTGAAATAGGTAAACAGTCAATGGCTAACAGGAGGAGGGGGTGGAAATAGGGAATGAGCCATGTAATTATGGATTATCAAAAATGTTTATAAAAGGGGAAATGGAAAAGACAACAAGAAATGAAAAACAGAAAAGCACAAGGCAATCGAATCTGCAGACAATGAAGACAATGAAGGCTAAAGTAAAAAATAAATAAAAGAGAAGTCCACGCTGGTCCAGCCACAACCAAAAATTCTTCTCTCACTTCCTATTGACTTTCTGATGTGCTGAATTGGAAGTTTTAAACCTTTCAGTTCCATTTGCCTGATAATTTATGTCTTTGCTGCCAGCAAGGGTCACAATTTCCTCAGGATTGTCTACTTCTAAGGGCTTTAACCGTTTTTGTTAAGTTCTTGTATAGGTTTGCGCGTGTGACTCTGAGCAACTCTGCTTGAGAAACACTCCCAAATCTTTCATGCAGAGCCCCCTCCCCACCCACCCACCCACCCACCCCGAAATCTCTCAAAGTGACAGGCAATTGATGTGCAAAGTGTGAAGCCGGGGGAATAAAGTCAGACCTTTCTCCCATGCACGCTTGGTTAATGCTTCAGGCTCACAAAGCCAATAAGAGCAAGAGCTTTTCTGACTCAAAGATTAAAACAACAATGGGAAAAAAAATCCTCTGAAAGTCAAATTATTCATGCAATAGTCCTTTAGGCTTGGTAAAAACGTAAATAAAAAAGCTTCATGTGGAATGACTTTTAACAAGCGTTTGTCATACAGAAAAAAAGAGTACGAGTAATGAAAAAACATGGCAAGCGAAGCAACCAAAACTTTTCACTTTTATTCATGCATGATTTATCATGTCAAAACAAGCATGAGGAATAAAATGACATGTGCGGTGTGTGCTATGCAGAATACATCAATATTCAGAATTATTTCCACAGAAAACATTTTCAAAGAAGAGCCCACTTTTTCTATAAGGCCGAATGTCTTGGTACCTTCTTTTGAAGAACAGTTTTTCAAAGCAAGGAATGCAAAATTCATATCCCGTTTAAAAGCAAAGGATGTTATTTGTGAAAATGGTTTTCCTGGCTTCTCTGCTGCCGATTTGAGCGTGCTGATTTAATCTGATCCTGAGGACTGCTGGCATTATTAAAATGTATGACTTTCAAAAAAAAAAAAACACCTTCCAGAGACAACTGAATTTATCCTTCTAAGGCTGAACTTTCAACCCTAAGTATAGCAACTCTAGGAAAGGCTACAGTCCTATCATTAGATTTCAAAGTTCCTGTTCATAAGATACAACATTTAATTTGATTTGATTGATTGATTGATTGATTCATTCATTCATCTCAATTTTGGCACTGTCAGATTCCAGAGTGATTCTGGGAGGCACTGACATGGGGACATCAGATGGTGCCTCCTCTATAAAAAGGAAGGTCAACTTCAAATTAGGAGATTCTTAGCTACATTGATGGAGTTTTAGCACCAGCTTCTTCCCTTCTTCCCTTTAGTAGAGATTGGCAGAGTCTGGTAGGTAAAAATGCTCATTGTTTAATTTCCTGTGGGTTATTATGTCAAGGGAACTGGGAAAAGTGCAATGTGGTAGGTGACAGTCCAGTGCCAGCAGCTGAAGCTCTGTGGCTGTGACACCAATGTTTTCTTACTATAGTAGCTAGAATTTCCCAGTGCAGGAATGTAAAAAATGTAAACAAGTTTGTACACTGAACGTACAAACAAACAAACTGCTATGCGGTGGAAGATGTAAGCCGAGAGGGCACCAGGTTTTAATCCAGAAGATAGAGAGTTTGAGAATCGTCTACAACAGTCCAAGAGACTGCCAACTGTTGACCATGGCTCAGGTTACCACATTGCACTCAGTCTCTGGAAAGCTTTGAAGAGTTGAGCTTGCTGAGGAGAACTCTGACATGTAAGGCTAATAAAAAATGACAATGGACTAAAAAAGGTCCAGAATGCTGCTAACTTCGCATCCATGAAATGCCTGTGTCACACAGGCTTTGAGGAAAAGGGAGAGCCATCGTCCTGAGCTTGATCCCTGGAAATTCTAATTAATATCAAAAATGATAAAGGCACAATTTCCATGTCAATGAAAAATAACCTTCTCGTATGCTTTTGCTAAAGTTGCTTTGATAATATTTCAAATCAACCTGGCTGCTCTCTTAAAGCAAGGAATTGTTTTTTAGAAAGCTGGTGTTAGCCTAGTAGGCTTACATCATCATATAATGACATTTTAATTTAAAATGATATGGATCTATTCGCTGTGCAGTTGACCCTACAGAAGTGTATAGGTTGGACATCTGTAAGGTGAACTGTACAGTGAATAAATCCATATAATTTTAAATTAAAAGTTCCAACCTTTAATTCCATAGGTTGGAATTCTACGACTAAGTGTGAAAATACTTTGGCCCAACCTATTAATGTAAAATCCAATGCCTATGTAGAGGCATGTAATACAAATCACAGGGAGGCCTGGATTTTGTGCCTATTAAAAGTGTCGTTAACTATATACCAGTAGCAAAAGGGAGACTTCTATTAGGAAATCCATGCCCATTCCACAGCAGAAGTGCTCCAGAGCAGGGGTTTCCAACCTTGGCGACTTTAAGGCTCGTGGACTTCAACTCCCAGAATTCCTCAGCAACGTTAAGACTTGTGGACTTCAAATCCCAGAATTCCTCAGCAACTTTAAGACTCGTGGACTTCAACTCCCAGAATTCCTTTTGCTGGTTGAGGAATTCTGG
>JAOYMU010000049.1:19367586-19378647 GCA_025802295.1 Psammodynastes pulverulentus
CTGGAACCTTTCGGGATCCATCAGGCGCTTGGGGCGGAACCATATTTGGGAGTCAGGTTCCGCCACCCCGCGGTGGGTGATAGAGATACACAGAGAGATAGAGAGAGAGGGCGGAGATAGAGAGGTGGGGGAAAGGGAGAGATAGACATAGATACACAGTGGGGGTGAAATAGAGAGGGAGAAGGAAAGAGATAAGAGGGAGAAAGAAATAGAGACACAGAGAGAGATACAGATAGAGAGGGGAGAAAGGGGCTCTGTGAGGGAGGTGAATGCTTAAGATGTTGTTTATTTATATATAAAGAGAGAGGGGTGGGAGGGAAGGAGGGAGAGAGAGAGAGAGAGAGAGGGTGGGAGAGGCCCTTTGGTTTGGTCTTTTGGAAGAAAAGGGGTCCCAGCAGCCCCAGAGACCCTGCCTTAAGGAATTCATGGATAATTTATGGAGTGCTAGAATTTGAATTTGGGCTTGTCAGTTTCCAAGATCCTGTATATTAGCTCCTTCCTTTCTTGACAATAAACCTGGCAAATGAGACTTTTTGTGAATCCGTTTCCTGTACTGGTAGTCCTCAACTTACAGCCAAAATTGAGCCCAAAATTTCTGTTGCTAAGTGAGACATTTGTTAAGTGGGTTTTTCTCCATTTTACAACCTTTCTTGACAGAGTTGTTAAGTGAATCACTGCAGCTGATAAGAGGATGTTAAGTGAATCCGACTTTGTCATTTTCTTTGCTTGTCAGAAGGTCACAAAAAATGATCACGTGACCTTATTTGTCAGGCTTATATACCGCCCCATCTCCGCAGACTCGGGGCGGTTCACAGCAGGGTAAAAAAGTAAAACAACTTCACATTTACAATTAAAATACTTATTTAACTAAAATACAACTCTAACTCAATATTTAAAACCCTAGCTAAAATCTCCTAGTCACCCCAGGCCGGCCTGCCGGAAGAGCCAGGTCTTTAGCTCCCTGCGAAATGATCTTAGATCAGGGAAATGATCTTAGACCTTGGGACACAGCAACGGTCATAAACATGAATCAGTTGCCAAGGGTCTGAATTTTGATCACATGGGATGCTGGAAAGGTCGTGACTGTAAAAAAACAGCCATAAGTCCCATTTCTCAGTGCCGCAGTAACTTTGAACAGTCACTAAATGAACTATTGTAAGTCGGGACTGTCTATACTCCTGGAGCTTAGTGGTCCTTTTGGAAAAATGCAAGAAACGTGGTCCGGGAGGGTTTGCTGGCTGGACAGATGGGCAGGCCGTGGCTCTCCTGCAGGGCGTCTGGCCATGGATCAGAAGTCCAGCAAGCAAGCAGGGACAGCCTGCAAGGTCTTTTCCGTGATGGTTTGGTTCTGTGAATCCATTTCAACCAGAGCTCTCTATCGCTGAAAAAACCTGAATTATCAGACTATATTTAGTATCTTCCACTCTTGCCTTTTCAGTAATTGGGGTTCTAGTGAGCCAAATCCCATACAGAGAGGAGTTATTTTAAGCCATTTAAGCTATTAAGTAATTTATGTTCTCTTTAGACAAGCATCTTGGTTCACACATTATTATCCCCACATTCTGTCCTCTGCTTGGACCACCCTGGGTGCCTTTTGTGTTTCCTGCTGGAAGCTTTTCGCATTGTGTGTTCAGAGGAGTTTTCATCAATCACACTATCAAATTTACATTGTTCCATTCCCTGAGGTCTGGGAGATCAGTAATTATTATGAACAGAAGAGAACCTTTTAAAAATATATATATATCATGTAAGTGCCAACATTCCTGAAAGTAACACAATGAACAAAGGAATAAGTGATCTATGTCAGAATATGGGCTCATTCTTCAGAATAAACCTGCTTTAAATCGCAGCGAGAGAGACAACAATGTAATATTTTCCAGCGACTGTTTATCATGAATTACGTCAGCTTTCATTTAAATGTGTTTATTCTCTTTAATGCTTCTTGGTGCATAATTTGCAATGTGTGACAGCTGGGGGGGGCGATGAAATAACAACTCGCAGGCCCCCTGCAGGAATAAAGAACAGGGCACAGGGCTGGGTTCGCTGCCCCCCCCCCCCCATTAATTATTGCACAACTCTCCCTTTCCTTTTTCTTTTTTTTAAGATAAAGTGGCATAAAACATTGCGGAGGTATTTATGGCTAAATCTACTCTTACATAGCCCTGTTTTGCTCCTGGCTAGTTCTTAGCTAAAGCAGTCATTTGCGGTAATTTTGCTTTGAGAGATATTATGTCAGGGCTGGTTTAAGAGTATGATTATGTTTCACGTGACCTGCGCTTACATGTCAGCACTTGAAGTTTCTCCCACTGAAATCCAGAACAATTTTAGCTAATGCTCCTTTGCAAGGAGGCCATTGTGGGCATACCTGAAATCACTGGGGGGTGGGGGGGAATCTTTCAGTCAAAATTCAACCAGAAGAAGGAAAGGAAAGAGATTGTCTTAAGGCTTCATGGGAGCAGGTCTGCAGACTTGCTTCCCAGGGCTTAGGAACTGATTTACTAGATCTAGGGGATCTAGTTGAGTAGTGGGAGCTATTCTGTCCAATCCTGAGGTGTGACATGTGAAATCCCTGGCTCCACAAATTCCCCTCGGCAGTGAAGTCTGAGTTGGCCATCAGCCACTCCACTCTTCTCCTTGCAGAAGTTACATTTAGTAATATTGACTGACCCAGAGAGCTCCGGTTGTTCCCTTCCTCTCTGGCTCCAGTGGATAATTCCTGAGGATTTAAAAGGGAAGTGTTATTGATGCTCTAGCCATCAAACAGAGGATGCAAAGATTTGTCAATTGCTCTTAGGTTGCCTTGTGAATTTTTCCTCCCTTTGCAGAGCAAACCCCTATAATGCATGCATGCACCCAAGTCTTATACATTACTTAAGAAAGCTGTCATTGGAGGGGGAACACTCAGATTTTTATAAAAAGTGGATTTAATGCTCTTGTGGATGCTTTTGGCATTTCAGCACAAAGGTGAAATTGGTGCGCTCTGGTTTTTTGCCAGCAAGGTAAAAAAAAAGGTGAAAAGGGTAGCCCAGGAGTGACTTAGTCTGTGGAACAGGAGAAGCAGCTGGGCTTCTTCCTAGCCACCTTCTCACCTGGGCAAAGAGGCAGAAGGATCCTCTCCTCCCCAGCTGGAGAGCAAATCCTCAGCCCTCACTTTCCAGGGCTCCTCTGCTTACAGGAGCAGGAGCAGCCCAGGATCCCTTCGTGTGCCCGTCCCCTTCGCTCCAAACGCTGAGCATATTTTCCAGTGCATGCAGTATTTCTTTGAAGAAGAAAGGAAACATGCAGGGTGTGCCAGAAAATGGAACAAAAGAACAAAAAAACAGCTAGTGACTCACTATGAACATTGTTTAATTTTTCTCAACACACAATTAGTTAATTACTCTTAGCCAAATTAATTTGCATTTGTCTTTTTTAACCTTCTCTTTGTCAGAGCAACATAATAAAGGCAGCAAAGCTTTGATTTCTCGCTTGCAAGGTAAACCTTATTTCCTTGCAACTGGCAGATCGAGGTGGGATTGCTGCAAAGGGGCATTTTGATCTGGGCTGAAGGAGGGAAGAAAATGGATCGCTCTTCCTAGGACAAATGGCCACAAATTCCAGCCTTACGCTAGGATTTCTAATTTTAACACAAGAGTGGGGGGGGGGGCTGTAGCACATATACAAATGTTATTTTGATAAAATGCAACAAGGCAAATGTGATTATTATGGAACATTAATAAATATGCAGGGATCTTACAGATTTTTTCAAACGGAGATACTTTGCCCAAATGCCTTGCAAATGAGTCTGCAAACCACATTTAGAATTGTTCCAGATTTTTTAATTAAAGGCATTTCACAACCCATTGCAAGTGAAAAAATATTATAGAATGTAGCAACGCTTATTCTGGGTTAATGAGCAAAATATTCAATATTTGTAAAGCAGACAAAGGTGGGTGACGTTTTATAGAAGGATTTTTAATAACGGTTCAGGCTGGTTGTAGATTGGGCCAAAGTTCAGTTTGGAGAAAGCATCCATTTGGAAAGTCTTTGGAAAGCTTCCAGCCTTGATCCGGGCTGACATGGGGCCGCCTGAGATATTCCAGTGGAGCTACCTGGACATCCCGGGGCAGCTGGGTTGTTTTAGGGGGGAATCTCAAGTGTCTCCAGGAAGCATAGAAGCTCCATGGAGCAATATTTCCACCCATCCAGTTGTGGGTGGTGGAGATGCCGAGACCTTCATTGTGCTCCTGCACTGGAAGGGAAGGGGGAAATCTCCCTAGGCAGCAGGAGGGGGGGAAATTGTGCAGCACTAACCATTGTGCTGTTCTGCTCCCAACTGCGACTTTGAATGCTTGTTTTCAACAGCTTAGAGGAGCTTTATTTTAACAGCTTTGATTCCTTGTGCTAATATCAAACATTGGAGGAGCTGAACAATTAAAAGCGGGAAGAGGTAGAGCCATATTGCTTCCTCAGATGGAAAGTGGGGTTCTCTCCCTCCCCTCCACCCCAAGTATAAAGCTGAAGCCAGAGATAGTAAGAAAGGTGTCATTGCAAAGAACAAAAACAAAAAAGATTCAGCAAAATGTGGTCTTGTTTCAAAGCCCTGAAGATCTGTGGGAGCAACGAAACACGTTAAAATACTTCCAACTTCCTTAATAACTTTTATCTCTCTTTTAAGTCCTGGAGGTGGTTGTAAAGCAAACTAGGTTCAAATCTAATTGAACCCTGTAGATACTCACATATAGTTATTTGAAATAGTTTTTCACTACAGATGTTACGCCATTTTAGAACTTTAGACTAAATAATGTCAGTTCTTGTTTGCTTTCTTAGTATGTTATTCATTTATTGGGAAATTCAAAATGTAAAACATCTGGAAGGAGGCTTCATGCTTGCGAAGCCGTCTTTGAAATGTGTACATTTCAGACTTTCTCCTTAATGGGTGTTTAGCAGGAGGGAACAGGCTTGTGGGCTGCAGTTTGTAATGTTCTGCAAATGTCCTCCAGCGAGGCTCAAAATGACAGAGCATCAAATTGGAAAAGATTGGGATGGCGTATAAGTTCATTAAGCCCTTTGCTCAACAGTCCAAGTAGATTTTGGAGTCAAAAACTGTGACCTTTGGGACTCTTTGTAAACACTCCACAGCCATTTCACTCAGTGGATGCCCTCCAGATGTGGAGCTTCCATCAGCTCAGCCAACACATCTGGAAGGCCCAGGAAAAGATGGCACACACTGTGAAGAAGATTTCTGAAGAAATTATTGGGTGTCTGTGGCAATCCTCTCATAACATCTGCATCAAAATAGAATTAAGCTGTTTTATCTCCAGGGTGTGAAGTTGCAGTCACAGACAAGTAGTCATCAGAAAAGAATTGATATCTAGTGGAAGCGCTGGTGTATTACTGTTTTAATGGCCTCACAATTTCATTTCCACGATTATATACATTTGATGACCATGCCTTTAAGGAATCAACCCACTCAGCAGAAAATTGGGGCAATTGGGAGATGACGCACTACAGGAAACAGAAGAGAAAAAATTGATAACAAACAGTTTTAATTTCCCTTTTTATATTGCAATAATATTCCCTGAATGGTTATGTTTCCTTTCTTTCAATTACGCCTCTTAAACACATGCGCTAGAAGAGGATGTAACTCAGAACACAGCATGTGCCCCCCCCCCAATTTATGGGATGCAGGCAGATTTAGCGCACACAAAAGCAGGAGAACATTTGAATTCTGGTCATATTTTTGGATCTCTGGCCAGACTGACCAGGAGTGTACCCACAGTTCGTGAGGAACAGGACGTGTGCCCAGACTTTGACCAGGGCTGATAAACTAGGCTACTATCTCCATCTGTAAAAGAAAATATTATTGTATGTTTACATGAGAGAAATTATTGTGTATATCATGCAAAAACCCTACAGCAAGTAAGTGACTTGTGTGCCTTGGTTCAATGGTTACTAAAGACGAGACACTGCATGGATAAACATTAAATAGGGCAAAATAATGCTGAAAATATGTGGATGGGACCAACTGTGAACAAACCATTTAGAAAATATTTTTCCTACCCGCCCCTGATTTGTTTAAGTATATTTTGGTTTCTTTCTTTCCACTTCTTACAATGCTGGGTCGGTCGGCTTCTCAGAAATCGTAATGGAGGAGTAAAAGCAGAGGTGGTATTCAGCAGGTTCTGACCAGTTCTGGAGAACCGGTAGCAGAAATTTTGAGTGGTTCGGAGAACCGGTGGTAACCTTCCCCCTGGAGTGGGGAGGGAATGGAGTTTTGTAGTATCCTTCCCCTGCCACGCCCACCAAGCCACGTCCACCAAGCTACACCATGCCTACCAAGCTACACCACGCCTACCAAGCTACACCACGCCTACCAAGCCATGCCCACAGAACTGGTAGTAAAAAAAATTGAATCCTGTCACTGAGTAAAAGCATTGTCTGGATCTGGATGGTCCTCTCCAGTTGAGAGATATCTGCCCAGTGTTTGTTTGTTTGGGTTTTTTTTATATAGTTCAGTCCATATAATTATTTCCAGAAACATGTGCGCTGCTGCACAATGTTTGCTTTTGCTGTACTAGGTCCAAAATGGGGGAAGGGGTCTTATTTCCATGGGATGTCATCATTTAACCCGACATAGATTGCTCGGCCCTTCAGAGGAAGGAGCCCTGTAGTCAGAAGGATACTCAGCAGATGCTGTGGGGGAATTCTTGAACTAGCCCCCACCAGTGGTGGGATTCAAATAATTGAACAACTGCCCTAATGACCAGCTGGGGAGGCGTGGCTGGGTGATCACATGACTGGGTGGAGCTCAGGCGACAGTAAGTCTGGGCGTACTGCCAAGAACCTTTAAGCTGTTCTATGGGTTAACCAAGAGGCAGTTTCTGTAACCAGAGCAATAAAGATTAGGCTAGAAACAACACCAGAATGTTCCCTTCCTGCCTTCCTTACAGGATTAACCCTATAAAGTAGAAAAAACAAAACAAAAGGAAATTTCTTCCAACAACCAGTTCTCCAAACTGCTTAGAAAGTTAATAACCGGTTCTTGTGAACAGGTGCGAACCTGTTGAATTCCACCACTGCCCCCCACCCACATTTCAACTGATCAACTGCTGAAATTGCTCAGCAGTTTCCTACTACTGTGAAGATAAATACAAAACCTATACCAAACAATCTTAACACTGTTAAAAATGATTTTAATAGTAACAACAACAACAACAACAACAGTAATAATAGTAATTGTATATCTCTGTTGGATTCTTCTAATACCAACTTTCCCTGGTTTGCCTCTACATACTCTACAAAGCCTACAAATAGGCATTGACAAATTTGCCATCAGTCAATTGCAGAAGCCAGCTTTACTTGAAACTGCTTCCATCCTGCAATGATATCTGTAACACCGTCAAACATCCTATCCGAGGTCTTTGGTAAGGACTCGATAGGTCCAAACCTACTCTGAACATCTGGCTAACTGTGCGATGATTAATAATAACAACAACAACAACAACAATAAAAATAATAATACTACCACCATCAAAGGGCTGCCTAGCTACATGGAAATTTTGAACTTATTAGACCCGAATATCCTAACTTTGCAAAAAACACCTTACTCAGAACTGCCTATATACTCAGATGCTACCCTAACAGCTCTTAGGTCCTTGGTTAGGACTTGAACTGCTAAGTTTTTACCAGGCCCAGACTATGAATTGAATTGATGATGATGATGATGATAATTTTGCAAAAAACCTGAAGATTAAATTGAAAAATTGAAGATTAAATCTACAATGATAACAATAACAATTCCTTTGAAATAATAATAATAATAATTCTTGAAAATGAGCAAATCAAGATCCTGTGGGACTTTCAGATCCAAACAGACAGAGATCTGGTCCATAACATGCCTAACATCACTATTGTGGAAAAGAAAAAAAAGTCTGGTTCATTGATATTGCAATATCAGGTGATGCACGAATTGAAGAGAAACAGCTAGAAAAAATAACCAAACATTGTGATTTGCAAATTGAGGTTGAGCGATTATGGAGGAAGAAATCAATGGTTGTACCTATAGTAATAGGAGCTCTTGGAGCAATACTCAAAGAACTGCCTAGATACATGGAAATTTTGAACTTATTAGACCTGAATATCCTGACTTTGCAAAAACCCACCATACTCAGAACTGCCTATATACTGAGACACTACCTTAATAACTCTTAGGTCTTTGGTTAGGACTGGAACTGTTACATTTTTACCAGTCCCAGACTGTGAATGGAATTGAAGATTAAATCGGAAATAATCATGACAAATATCTTTTTCCTCCCAATGCATTCATAATCTGTTCCTTCCCAATTCATTGCAATGATAAATACCACTGCTAAATATCTTTTGCCTCCTAATGTATTCACAATCTCTTTCCTCCGAATTCATTGCAATAATGTTTCCTCCCAATGCAGTCGTAATTACTTTTCTTCATCCAAATTCATTTACAATAATCGCCACCAGTCAATTGCAAAAGGCAGTTTTACTTGGAACAGTTTAGATCCTGCAGTGATTAACATTAAAAATTCACTATCTAGGCTGCATGGATATGATTCATTATTTTTGTGCTAAAATACCAAGAACAAAGGATTCAGAAAGCTTAATACATTTTGACTAAAGGAGAAGGAGGGACAAGGCGGGATAATAAGAAATATCTAATAAACATTTTAGTAATTTGTTCTATTGGCCTTTAACTGTCCCTATTCCTAAGCCTTGGCTAATGAATGCCCCAGGAGTTATCTAATACAGGGGTCTCCAATCCTTTGGACCTCAGGGACCACCAAATTCATAATTTTAAATCCCGCGGACCACTAATAGGAATCCAGTGCATTGCTCGCTGAAGTACCTGGTCTCCCGGTGTCAGGATGGGGTCCTTCAGGCACTTGGCTGCCTGTTTCTGCAACCTGAAACACTCAAAGAGTCATTTGGACCCGTTTCCCCACAGAAAACAAAACACTGGAAGCTCACATCTCTCTCTCTATCTCTTTCTTTCTTTCTTTCTTTCTTTCTTTCTTTCTTTCTTTCTTTCTTTCTTTCTTTCTTATTTCTTTATTTATTTCTCTCTCTCTCTCTCTCTCTCTCATCTCCCTCTTTCACTCTCATCTCTCTCTCTCTCTCTCATCTCTCTCTATCTCTCTTTCTTGCTCTCTCTCTCATCTCCCTCTTTCACTCTCATCTCTCTCTCTCTCTATCTTTCATCTCTCTTTCCAGAGCTCTAGTCACAGGACTGGCCCATTGGTCATCTTGGAGCAATTCCTCGACTCAGGTGTGCTGTGGACCACCAAAATTTTCTCACGGACCACCAGTGGTCCCCCTGGACCACTGGTTGGAGACCTCTGGTGTAGGGTCTCCTGCTTGGGCAAGGGGATTGGACTAGAAGACCTCCAAGGTCCCTTCCAACTCTGTCATTCTGTTATCTTCTGATGAGCCACATTAGACCAGGCGCGATCAACTCCATGCGTCTCCTCTACAAACTACAGTTCTAACCCCGGACTCTGAAGGGATGTTTGGAGTTTGACCTGGAATTGTAGTTTGTGGAGGACACAACAAGAAGTTGATTACTCTGACCATCCCTTCACATTTCCTGGTCCTCCTTTGATGGTTGATACAACATGAAGCCTTGGAGAAGATCCGGCGTGCTATTTGTTATCTCATTCAACAATGTCTTGTTGAGAAGCTGCTTTCTTCCTTGCGTGCGGAAGGCAAATTTCCTGCAAAAGCACGGGTATTGTTGTTTCTTCCTTGATAATGCCAGCCGTGCACCATGGGTAGAGAACAAACATTGCTGAAATGCATGGAATGTTTGCCTCGCTGTTCACAATTGTGTTGTGAAGCCGGAGGGCTGTCGGCTGGATCGGTCAACCAAAGACCTGATGTTGTGAGATGAGATGGGGCTGGCCTTGCAAAAAGTTCTTTGAAGGGACTTCTGAACCTGGAAACCTGGATTTAAAAAAAAAATGAGCTCGCTTTTGCTCATCCAGCTTCCTCTTATCTTTATTTTCAACTTTAAACCCCTAAGGTGTCTTCTCTCATCTCTTTCTTTTAACTGGAGAGACTGAATTAGGACCTTAAGATCTTCTTGCTTGGAGAAGATCTTTGCACCTTCAAAAAGATCCACCATAATATTTTGCTTCTTCCTTTGTTTGTTTTTTTAACTCTCCTGCGTTCATTCCCCTAGACCAGGGGTCGGCAACCTTAAGCACTCAAAGAGCCACAAAGGTCCTAACCGGAAGCCCTCCCGTTCAATTCTGGAGCCGACCAAAAATCCGGTTCCCCTACCATAGAGTCTCCTTCTAGCGCAGCTTCCTTTTTCCTCTACCTGTCCTAACCGAAAGCCCTATCCATTGTGGAGCCGACTGGAGACAGAGCCGCAGCAGAGGGATGAAAGAGCCACATGCAGCTCTAGGGCCACAGGTTGCTGACCGCTGCCCTAGACTTCCCTCCTTTCACTGCTTTTCTTTGTGGCTCTTTTAAGACTCAGAGAAACTCGAGATCTTCCTCTGATCTCTTGCTTGGGCGTCTTCTCCTCCTCGCATCCCGGGTCACTGTCCTGTTCTCCTCCATTTGTCTTTCTCCGCCAAAGTCTAATCTCCATAAACGGAGGGGAGGGGGCAGACTATCTGAAAGGGTTCGTGGCAATTTCATGTGAACTGACCGGTAGAACTCCCTTAGCTGGAGGAAAAAATATATATACATACATTTTATGCATAGTTTCAAATTCTTAACCGTCCGTTGGACGGATTCCTTCTCTATGAAGGGATGTTCTTTAAAAGGGGAAAGGCAGATTCATAGAGTGTAATCGGGCACCAAGAGTTGGGTTCCTGCGTATCTTCACACACACCTTCTTCTGCGTCTTACACCTTCGTTTCAACGCGTGTGAAAATTGGTAGTGAACCAAACCCCGTTCTCTCTGGAGACCTGAAACAATGTACTTTAGGTGGGCTGATATATTAGGGGAGGTGAGCCAGGCGGGTGCCCCCCGGCATTCACACATAACACCAATCCTTGGCGAGCTGCATTGGCTGCCTGTGGCCTTCCGGGTGCGCT
>JAOYMU010000049.1:19402449-19412825 GCA_025802295.1 Psammodynastes pulverulentus
AACAGGCCCCTCCATGGATTGTTCTACTTTGTCCCGGCCTTTGATTAAGAGGAATGCTCAGTCCATTTTGGCTCCTAATTTTCTCTCTCAGCACAAGGATGGTATGATTTCACATTCAAGGGATGCAGTTGATGTCCACCGATAGTTTCTCACTCAGTGAAATTGAGAACCAAAGTTTCCCCTGAAGTAATATAAGCCCCAAGAGACTCCCCGAGTTTTAAAGACCTTTTGCTATACAGGCACGTCAATTTTTCCCTTCAGCCTGAATGCTGGAAATTTCCTCTTAAAAGACCCATAAACAAATCCATTTCCCGATGGCGGCTTTTAAACTATACTTGGAACCCACAATAAAATAGATGATCTCTCACCAAATTTTAACAGAACTAATATATGCCTCACCGCAAGACATTTATACCAGATATTTTATTTATGGAAACACCACTTTGGTCATGAACATATGAAGAAAATGTTCCTGCTAAGTTATGCAATCTTCAAAGGTCTCTTTTATATAGAAGTGTGTGTGTGTGTTTTTCTTATACTGAATCCAAATCATGCACCTCTTCCCTATCTTTTCTGACAAGGGCCTTTTAATACCAATAATCACCTAAAATGGTCATTTATTTAAGACGGTACTACATAATAAAGGCGGCTTGGCATGCGCTAATTTGATTTAATGGAAGTTTCTCATAAAAGAATTCATGGTATCCTACCATTTACTCTTTCTTTCTTTCTTTCTTTCTTTCTTTCTTTCTTTCTTTCTTTCTTTCTTTCTTTCTCTGTTTTATTTTCTGAGCACCCAAATCAGTCTTATCATTGGATAAGACATAGTCTTGCAAATATTCCTGGGATGTTCACAACTATAGTTGAGAAGCTTGTCTGACACCAAATTAGGTGGTTTTTTTTTTAAATTCTCATACTTTGCAAATAGAAATAAGCTCAGGGTTCTTGTACCTCAATGACACAGGGAAAAAAACCACCCTTTACTTTCCAGCATTGTTGTCCTTTGAAAGTGGAGGAGACCCTCAAGGCTGGTAACAGCCATTTGATCCATTGAGAATCCATGTGGTGGGCCTGTTCTCAACTTGGTCACCACGAAGGATCTGGCCCAATACCAAATGTCACCATTTATTAGTAGCAAACAGGAGAAGTTACTTTTTAGATCCCATATCCTCAGGACGCAGGAGAAGATGTCATTCTTGATCATCCCTCTGAATTTTTTGTTTCTCAAGGCCAACACCACCTTAATTTTTATGCATCCAGGTCTTCCTGGATGTCCATTATTTAAGGGTCTGTTGCTCTCTCCCATCACCATTCAAAGAAGTGTCCCAGGAGAGTGATGAGCCTCAAAGCTGGCCATTAGCAAACCTGAGACTGCTTAGTGGTGCCTTCGCGTGTTCCCATGGAGTTCTTGCCAGGGATTCCTAGGTTGAGCCATTACTAAAACTCCTACAGAGGCACATTCTTCTACTCTAACTTTGGGGGAAAGAAGCAGAGCCCTTGAACCTCCAGGGCTTCATGTTCCAGGGGACAGGCAACACAACAGAAAAGGTCCTATCAGGTGATTTTAAGATCCAAGGCCTCAAACTGGATGGAGGCAGCACCAGGGGACCAGGGCACTTCACAGAAGCAACAGTGCCTGTAGCCACTTCTGGTTGGGCAGGTCCAGGACATTTTCCACCTGACAAGCGCTAAAGGTCTCAGAAAGCCAGGACCAACAGAAAGCGTCTCCTGCAGAATCCCCTCTCCAGGTGTCCTGCCTTCCCTTGGCCATTGAAATTCCTCACTGGGTGAAGAGCTTCCTTTCTGTCTGCCCAAAGGATGGAATTGGTGTGGCCTCCCTTTGCCCATCATACTTTGCAGACGGGACCCGGAGGAAGGAGGCAAAGAGCAATGCTCTGCGTGGAAAGTTTCGATGTGAAGACACAACACAATTCAGTCTTCTGAGAAAGAGGCGCTGTGAGGGGTCAGAGGGGAATGAAAACTGACTCGAGTAGTTTTCAAAATTTAATCTGCCGTCTCTTCTTTGCTTCCAGGTAAAATGTGAGTCTAGATCGCCTTTGTCCAAAACCAAAAATAATAACAGCAACTGCAAAAAGGGCTCAAATGAGGATAAATCCAAGATTTCTGTGGGTGAGGAATGCAGAGCAGATGAACAGGCCTTCCTTGTGGCACTTTATAAATATATGAAAGAAAGAAAAACGCCCATTGAACGAATACCCTACCTTGGCTTTAAGCAAAGTAAGTAGAATTTTCATTGCATTTTCTGAGTGACATTTAATGTGCTTGACTTGGGTAGGAAGGGATGACTTTAAAGGTGATGGGACCCTAATTTTAATTATTTTAATTTTGCATTCTATTTCATTATCCAAGTCCTGTTGACATCCCTAGAGATATTTAGGCATACCAAAGGTCTGTAGGGTTTTGGGTTTTTCTCAATTACTGTGAGCAACCAATTTGGGGAATGCCATGAAAAAAGCAAATCCCTGACCTTCTGCAGGCAATCTGTGTGCCTTAGAGGTCTAGTCCAAGAGGTCTCCAACCTTGACAACTTTAACACTTGTGGACTTCAACTCCCAGAATTCCTCAGCCAGCTTTGAAGTCCACAAATCTTAAAGTTGCTGAGGAATTCTGGGAGTTGAAGTCCACAAGTCTTAAACTTGCCATGGTTGGAGACCCCTGGTCTAGTTTACATTAAGTGGGCACCCTGGGACTCATAAGGATCCAGTTATTGGCCCTGGGTTGATTCCTAGATTGATTCCTTTCTCATCCCCTATTCCATAAGGTCCTCCAGATCAACTGGTCCTAGCAATTTAGTCAGTAATCTTGTCACATTCTCTTGGGGAGAAGTTCCTTTTTCTTAGCAAGACTTATTCTGCAAATTAGCTGGATCGTTATATGTTTTTGAAATGCATAGCCAAGCCAGAAATAGCTGTAAGCTGCTTCTGTTATTTTCCTCTTTAAAAAACAGTGCAGGAGAAAAAAAATATTTTAAATCAGTTGGTACCCATAGTAATTGCTTGAGTTAAAATAACATTTACTTGTATTCTACCCAGTTTTCACCTTGAAGGGGGGCGGGGGGGGGGTACAAAACTAAGGAAGGCATTTCAACAAGACCAGGAAATTTGTAAAGTAAATTCCAGATGTGAAAATCACATTTAATGTATCTGACTCTAACAGTACGCCATGCAAAGAACTGTTTCAATGGGGGGACTTACCACTATTTAAAAACAATCATTAAATTCTGTGTAAGTATCCCATACCATGGATGGAATGATGTCGTAAAGGATGCGTTTTGAATCATCAATAAGTTTTACAAATTCTTCTAAAGGGAGAGATTCTTATTTGGAAATACTAGGTATCTGAACTTCTTTTCCCTGTTATGTTGATGCAGAATGTCAGACTGGTATGCTTTACATAACTATTTACATACCTAATAGCAAATGACACTGATTGCAACAGGCCTCCAGCAGCCATTAGAAGCTTAGATAACTCTAAAATGATTACAATGTTTGCTTGAAAAACTAGCTGCTTGAAATAGAAGCAGAATTAATGTACTATGAACAGCTTTGTTGCATTATGCATTGGATTCCTATTGAATTAAGACTCCAGTAAAGCTTCTGATAGCTCAGGAAAAATGCAAGATTTAGCAATGCTTTTTATTCAGAAAGTTTTGAGGTGTGTGTGTGTGTGTGTGAGAGAGAGAGAGAGAGAGAAAGAGAGAGAGAGAGAGAGAGAGAGAGAGAGAGAGAGAGAGAGAGAGATTATTGCAATGCTTTCCCCCCAGATATAACAGAATAATATAGCATAGTTGAAAGGGACCTTGGAGATCTTCTAATCCAACCCCCCTGTTCAAGGCAGGAGACTGTATACCATTCCAGACAAGTGGCTGTCCGGTCTCTTCTTAAAAGCCTCCAGTGATGGAGCACCCACAACTTCTGAAGCCAAGCCCTTCCACTGGTTAATTGTCCTCCCTGTTGGGAAATTTCTCTTTAATTTCAAGTTGCTTCTCTCCTTGATTAGTTTCCATTTGTTGCTTCTTCCAAGCCTTCTGGTGCTTTGGAAAATAGGTTGACCCTACCTCTTCTTTGTGGCAGCCCTTAGATATTGGAACCCTGCTATGATACCAGATCAGATCTATCCTTAATAAATTTTAGGAAACGGGAGTGTAGCTTAGAAAGCTCTGCTTTGCTTAGAAATGGACCGTTGGTGTCCGGTTGCCCAGCGCTGGGGCACAATCGCCCTGGATGTGCTGCGTCTCTTTTCAACAAGACTGAAGCCAGGTTTCCAAGTCCCCAACCTATAGATATTGGCCTCTTCAGTTCCACCAAATGGCATCCCTGTTCTGGCTGCACCTGATGGGGAGTGTAGTCCAGGAGACTGGCCAGAGGGTTCCAGAGGAGGGAGAAAGTGCTGAAGGGCAGCCAAATTATCTTCTGATGACTAGGACGGTTGTTGATTGCTGCTTTCCAATCGGGACACGGGAAAACAACCTGCTGTGTCAGGAGACCCTGTTTAGACAAAGAAAGTCCTGCTGGTAAATAATTGCAGCGTTTATATGCTACCAGCCTCAGTCATGTGTTCTGCTGACCGGAGAATACCCATTTTTAGGTAATATTCATTTTCAGCCAGGAGAAAAAACTCTTTCATGGAATAGTATACAGAGAGAGACAGGCAACCTATGTTTATCCCATTGTTTAAAGCATGAGTGACCAGAGGTTTTCCAAACAGGAACCTTTTTTAAAAACATTTGTAACTTAAATAAAAGCATATCAAACATGCACAGGGCCTTTAAAATAGGGCCTACACATCAAAGGAATCTTCTGTCTGCCTTTGATTCAGATCTCTGATTACTTGCAAAGGGAAAGTGAATCTAGATAACAGAATAAGTTGGAAGGGACCTTGGAGGTCTTCTAGTCCAACCCCCTGCTCAAGCAGGAAACTCCATACCATTTCAGACAGATGGCTGTCCAATCTGTTCTTTTAAAAAACTCCAGTGTTGGAATCCCGGCAACTTCTGGAGGCAACTCGTTCCACTGATTAATTAGAGTAATAGATCCTGCAGAAATCTGCATGTTTTCTTAGACATTTAAAAGATGATCCGTTTTGGCATTTCCACAATGGCCCAGATTGTAGATCGTGGTGAATTCCAAAACAATAATAACAATTGGCATTTAGATGATGAAGGGCACCTATTCAGGGTAACCCCATTAGACGCTGTCCAATGATGCTCAGTCGGATTGCTTTAATTTAGTACCTGCAGTAGAAATCAGTTGGTGCCCAGCCCTCTTCGTTCAGCTAAAGGCAGGAGAGAAGCATCTGTGGTGGAGATGTAAGGATGCCCTTTCTGACGTCCTTGCTGTGAAGTCTCCACCCTTGTCACCTTGGCTGGAAGTTCTTTTTATGGAACCTCTGCGGCTTCTGGCCTTCACCTGGGTTGCTTCAGCTTTTAGAAATTATTTTCATGGACTTCAATATCTAAAAGGTGGACATTGAAAAGTGTTCATTTTTCTCAATAAATATTCCAAACTTGAAGGAAAACACCATATTTGAAGAAAATGCAGTCAACTATTGTCCCAGCTATCCTCCCACCCATCCACCCACCCCTGTACACACAAAAATTCAGGCCCTTTTTTCGGGCCTGGCCATTTTTGGGCCCTTTCCAGGCCATTTGGGGGGGGGGCATTTTCAGGCTGTTTTGAGGCTGGTTTTTGGGCTGATTTTGATCTGAAAACAGCCTGAAAAGGGCCCGAAAAATGGCTTGAAAACAGCTCTGAAAAGGCTTGGAAAATGGCCTGTTTTTTGGCTGTTTTTCAGGCTGTTTTCCGGCACTCCGGCACCCGCAAAGACCAGCTGGCTAGCCCGCATGTGTGTGCCAGAAACCAAAAGAGCAGGTTGCGGCGGCGCACGTGCCCACTGAGAGGACTCCGCATGCCACCTCTGGAACGCGTGTCATAGGTTCGCCATCACGGGCTTAGAGCAACCTTCCATATCCAATCTTGGGGAGTTTTGCACCCTGCTCTGGCATCTAGTAGCTCTGGAGGGAATTAGAGGGAAGACATCTTGGACAGAACCGCCTTCCCCAGGCCTCTCCGGGGCCATCTGTCCCTTACCTGCCCCAGGTGCAGTGCTGGCAGGAGGAGCACATGGGCTGCTGGGTGGAGGAGGCTTCTGGATCCTGGCCAAAGCTCTTTCTCTCGCTTTGTATCTGTGTTCACAATTACTACTCCCTTAGTTAAGCCACTTTAAGGAAATGCCCTGTTCTTAATTAATCAATGCCTTCGATTTAGGAGCGTATACAACAAAGCCTCCTTTGTTTAATGGGGGAAGTACTGATTATTCCTTATCCTGGAGGAAGTAATTGTTTTCTAATACCTGTAACTGGATCTAAGTAGAAGGTTCCCCTTGTGGTTTTTAAAAGAATGGCATACGTGCAAAGGGCAGAGTTTACACTTGGAATTATGTAAATGTGTTTCGCAGGCTGTTTCTCTGTTTTTGTCTAAATGTGTGGATGTGATTATTGTTTTTCTTGCTTCATTGTCAAAGAAAGATTGCTTCATTTGCATTTCTTGGAAAGATGGTTAATGCAATGCTTATCTCAATGCTTATTGTCTCTCTAACAGTTAACCTTTGGACTATGTTTCAAGCTGCTCAAAAACTGGGAGGATATGAAACAGTAAGTGTTGAAGTAACTTCAGAGGAAAAAAAATGTGCACTCTTAATTTTCTCATGTTTTTGCCATGTGTACATTAAATATACAAAAAAAAAAACACCCACACAGTTCAGCAGAAAACACTTTGAATTTATGGGTCTCTCTTTTGGAAACAGTCTGAATTAATTCCAGGCTTGGCCAAAACTGTAAACTTGTAGTTTAAAAAAGAGAAAGAAAGAAAGAAAGAAAGAAAACCAAAAAACCCAACTCTGAGTGGAAAACATACGTAACTCTTCCTTGTCAAGGAAATTGTTTGGGTCTGTAATTTTTTCCTATGTTAAGAGAGGGATATTCTTGTAGAACTAGCCAAGATTGCGTAAAAGAACATTTGCCTTGGCATAGTCCCTGACATCTGCTCTTGTCAAACGTGGGAAATGTATTAAATACTTTAAAAAAGCAATCAGCCGTGTCCATTACAGTGTAGTGTACTGCAATGTCTGTTCTTCTTTTGAATGGTAACCGCCTTTTGCAGAAAAGGGTCAGGCCGTGTAAACAGGAAGTTATCTAAAGTTTAAAATTAGTGGGGAGGGAACACAATGCGCATTGATCCTTTTAATCAACTAACAGTATCTGACACAGAAACTTTTATTTTTAGCTCGTGGGGAAAGTTGATGGTTGTGGATTTTACAGCATGTGTCCCAAACCAACAAATATTGGAGTCACAAACTGTGATGCCTGAGAGTAATTGGAGCATTCTTTAGGCAGCTGGATTCCAAACACACTCACCAGGCGTACCTGGATGCATGGAAAACCCTGGTTTCTGAACCTTCTGTTCAGAAAGCAGACGGCTCGGCTGCCCTTACGTTACAACGAAATAACAGATAAAACTTGAAATGTATTTAAGCAAAACAGCAAATCATCCTGGAACTAGTAAGGAAAAGTGTATTGTTTCATTTTAATAACTATGTTGTTAATGGATGTTGAGATGCTTTTGTTATTACAGGAAATAATGAGCGCATACAAGCAGTTTTTTAGCTCGCCCTTTAATTGACATTTGTTCCTTTTGTTTTAGTCTTCTTGCTTGGCTAAATCTGTTCTTATTTATTCAAGAGAAATCTCCATTAAATTTAGTAGGTCATGCTTTTGAAGGAAAATTGCAAGTTTAATATGGTTACTGCCATACTTAAAATATGAAACGAAAATACCCTAATTAACACTCTGTGTTCCAAAGCATGCGGCAAGAAACTTGACTGGGGATGGTGCCTGAATTATCCATGGCCAGCTTAAAAATTGGTGTCCCTTTGAATTATCAAATCAAAAATATTCCCATCGTCCTGTCACCAGAGGGTTCTGGGTCACAGAGGCAGGAATGGATTCCCATACACGATGCCAAAATGGAAATTGGAAATTGGAAATTGGATCAGCAAGGATTCTAAACATAGCAGGCATATTGTGTGCTTGATCTGAGATCTTCGCTTGGATTTTCTGGCTCTGTTTAGCACAAATTGTGACAACATTTGAAGTTGAATTGAGCCTGCGGGCATTTGGGTACAGGAAGCGAAGTTTCCCCCCTCAGCTAGTAAAAGGGGTAAAAAAAAACCCATCTATTTTGCAACAGAGATTAAATGTTGGCAGAAATCCCAAATTAAGCCAGTGGAATCAGAGGAACTCTCCTGCTCTTGGTCTCTTTGTCCTCCTTTCAGTTTAGTACAGGGGTCTACAACCTTGGCACTCTTCGGTTCGCAACAAAATTCCTTATACCACCAGACTTGAAATTTTGGGCTTAGGCAACTTAGAATTACGTTGTCTTTGATCTGACCTAGGCGTAGTACATAATAGCAATATAGCAATAGCACAGACTTATATATCGCTTTATAGTGCTTTTTACAGCCCTCTCTAAGTGGTTTACAGGATCAGCATATTGCCCCCACAATCTGGGTCCTCATTTTCCCCACCTCGGAAGGATGGAAGGCTGAGTCAACCTTTGAAAAAAATTATCTATTGCAATGTCCTACCCCTCAATGGCTACTTCAGCTTCAACCACAACAATACAAGAGCATGTAATAGATTCAAACTCAATGTAAACCGCTCCAAACTTGATTGCAGGAAATACAACTTCAGCAAGAGAGTTGTAAATGCCTGGAATGCACTACCTGACTCTGTGGTTTCTTCCCCAAACCCCCAAAACTTTAACCTTGGACTGTCTACTGTTGACCTTACCCCATTCCTAAGAGGTCTGTACGGGGCATGCATTAACGCACCAACATGCCTACCGTCCCCTGTCCTAATGTCTTTTTATTCGCACATGTTTATACTTATATGTTTACGTGGTATGTTATTATTAGTGACTGGCAGATGTTCTTATGTGAACTTTTCCTCGTGCATATGCTGCCATTGAAATGGCCTTCAATGTCTCCTGTGTACCCTAACTCAACCAGATACTCTTAAAGTAGGTCCCTCAATGTAAGCATAAATGGGAAACACCCGATCTTTGTGAATACCGATGTATCAAATTGCACAATATTTTAAAGAAGTGGGCTTGTAAATAGAACCAATAATGATGGAAAGTAACCAGCATAATAAAGCTGTTGCAGTTGGTCCCAGTTCTGTTCTTGCAATTTAATTCAGGCCTGCGGTATGCTGCTGCTCTAAATCCCCCCATCAGGGTGGGAGTAATTTATTTGTTTGATAACTATCATCAAATGATAATTTGATTCATTTTTAATCTGTGTTTCCTCTAGGACCTGGCTGCACATGCAGAGTTTCCCATGTTTATCTTCACAACAGCTTGTAGAGGCAGAATAAACTAAGAGTGTGGTTGAATTTGTGTACATTTAGCAGAGTGTAATGGTTGGGTGGGGATTTGTTCTTGGGTCTTCCCAGTCTTAGCTTGTGATGCCAGATTGCCAGATGTAACAAAATACTTTGGCTCAGCTCAGAGTTTTCTCAACTAAAACTGTATGAAATTAATGTAAAAGAAACATATATTTCTAATGGCAATTATGCAAGGTCTGGTTGTAGTAAGGATTGCTCCAAAAATGTCTTACAAGCAAAAAGATACAGCAGGGAAAGCCAACTATATGAAATATTCATCTTCCATTAACTGTTCATTAGTTGTGTCGTTAATCACAGGAAGAAGGTTGTGGACAGATGTCAAAAGGCAAATCAACCATTCATTTGATGGACAAATCACTCTGAAAACTCTTCCTAAAAGTACATTTGCTTGTCTATTTAACATCTGGTTCTAATGGATTATCAATAATGGAACATCAAGTTCCAGTGGATTGATTCGGAGGACTTACTACCCTACCATATGTTCATGGGATTAAGATAACTGAGAGCCAGAACCAGATGAGTAACTAACATTTAACACCGCAATAAGAAAACATGTCTACGCCAAGGAACCATAAAAACACATTAAGTTATTTATTTATAGAGCAGAATGTAGAAGGAGCTGAGATCTGCTATTATATTCCCCAATCAATAAGGTTTTGACATCAGCTATTCTCTACAGCGTAAGGAGTTATGAGACTGAAACTCTGGAAATGCAACAGGGAAAAGAAGATCTTCCAAATACTTTTTGTATTCTCTTATATTTACATGTTTCAAGATGGACGGACGGACGGATGGACGGAAGGAAGGAAGGAAGAGGAAAGTTGGAGGAAGATGGATGGAAGGAAGGAAGGAAGGAAGGAAGGAAGGAAGGAAGGAAGGAAGGAGAATAAAG
>JAOYMU010000049.1:19626352-19638988 GCA_025802295.1 Psammodynastes pulverulentus
TCTCTCTCTCTCTCTCTCACACACAGACACACACACACACGCTATGCCACTCTAACATCCCTCTCTGACTGTTCAAAGGAGCTTTTGCATTTTCTTTCCGTACAACCACTATCTAGTGTTAGGAGATTAATCCATCCAATTTTATTGTTGCTCTTTCAGTCATTTCTTTCGTTTCCTTTTTTTTTTTTCTAAATCCATTTTTCCCAAGACCACTGCTGATACTATCAAATAAATGTCCCACATTTAGAGTCACTGATTCTTATGTCAGTTACTATTTTTCTCTTTCATCAATAATAGATTTAGATTTACATGCATTACTTTGCCATACGGCTTTATAAATAAATTTATGTTTGGTCACATATTTGAAACAAGCAGACATTTTTCTGAAATCTTTCACCAAAAACATCACAATTCTCAATCACTCTTTAGTCTCTGAATGGCCTAAATAATTGTTCTTATCTTTTATTTTGTTCTCTCGCATGCATTCGTTTTATCTGGCAGAGTATTTTTTTTTATCCCTGGATTGCATTTGTTCAGAATATTGCAGTTTTTTTATCAAACTCATGTCTGGTACTTTTATTATCAGCACTCAAATCGTACCAACTGACACACATTTATTCTTTTCATTCATGGTTAAACCTAAACTTTCAGTACTTCGCATATATTCATCAGCTGTACACCACAAAATCAGACAACCTTTATTAAATCTATTACATTCATTCCCCCCATCTTAGTTTCATGGACAATCTATTTTGTTTCTTTAATTTCATTAATTAATTAATGCTCTTCACTGTTTGCTCCTCCTACATTTCATGTTGCAGTCTTATGTGCTCTGGTGATCACCAAATTGTTCTATGAATATGGATCATTGCTATTAGTAATATAGAAAAGTATAGAAGTTACTAATTTAGTGGTACTTGTGCTCATGCAGCATTATCCACTCTTGGTGAAGTTTTAGCACATTTTGGTAGTATGCTTTTACTGAAACCAAATCTCAGTTTGCCCAGGTATAGTCTCACCAATATATTGTAATTCACATCCTGCTAACTAGGAGGTACATGCACCATATAGAGACCCATTTGGGAGGCTACAACAAGCAAAGAAGAGAGTTATTTCCTTGAAAGAGAAGAAATTAGTGGCTGCATATCTTTCTATTTTGTGGTATAGACCATAGTAAACATATATATTCACTGATACAGTGTTCAGAATATTCATTCCTTACTTTTTATGTATTTTATATAAATATATATGTCTGTATATTGCTATTTTTAGGGTGCAATCCTTACCACTATGCTGGTGTCTCGGAATTTTTCAGGTAAGAGTTCGTTTTTCTGTTTCTTGATTGGTTTCCCGCAAATAGGTTAAACAAATTGTAGATTTACAAATCAGACAGATTATTATTTTTTGAAGAAAAGTCCAATTTTATGCAGCCGTTATATATCTGACCTGATCCTTGATAAGAATTGCCATGATTCTTCTATCAAAAAGGGGCCAGTAATGCACTTGGCACTTTTCAGTTTTCTCTTTGTTTTTACTTGTTTATATTATGTAGCAAAGTTTGGGGGTTTTTTTCAGCTCAGAGGAGAGAGAATGAAATCCTAAACAAATATGTGGTTGATTTCTGGGAGGAATAGTAGGATGGCCACTACGTATACAAAGTCTTAGAGCAGTGCTTCTTGAGCTTTGCAACTGGCTGGGGAATTCTGAGACTTAAAGCCCACGCATCTTAAAGGCTCTGAGAAAGAGTGTTCTAGAGCATCCAAAATGGGGCAGTGGGAGTGAAAACAAAAATCAAGATGGTGACCACAATGCTGCCATTTTCTTGACTTTTTTTGAACCTTCCCCCCCACCCCGTGAATGTCCCTGCATCCAGAGCTGATTCTGATAACTGTTTCCAGAATTCTTAAACATCCCAGCTGGCATTTATATCTATACTTTTATTAAGAAATAGCAAAAACCTGACATAACTTTTTCAGTTTGCAGAGGTGGGTCTGCTTATAACAGAATTTTTTTTTTAGCAATGGCAAGAAACAATGGTAACTTTGGAAAAGTTGGCAGTATTTTATTTCAACAAAATGTTTTCTAACTTCATATCAATGTGCATACTATTGTTTTCAGAACTTGAGTTTGAAATTTTCCTCCTTTTTCGCAAATAGAAACCAGGTTTTTCTCTTCACCTTCCAATGATAAGAGAACTTCTGAAAGTCCTCTTCTCATAGTTCCAATTTAATGTGAAACAAAGACAATTCCCTAAGCACTGCAATGGTTTGGGAGGATTTTTTTTTTTTATTTCACTCTTCAGTGTAGGGGTTTGGTGAGGGAAAACCTTAGATCTAGATTTCAGTAAAATAGAGTCTTAACTTCTCACTATTCAAAAATACACAATGCTGTATTTACACAGCCACTCAAAACTCTTAATTTCTGTCAGAAATGTTATAAGAAGATTTTATACTCGCAGCAAAGAATTTTGATGATTGTGATATATTGAGAAAAAAAATCAGGAAAGGATTTGTGTAACTTCAGTCCTCTCCCTGCTTCTTCTACCACCAAATCAGCCCATAATATTTATCAGTGACTAGATTGTGGTCAAAGGACTGGCTAGGGATTCATTACTCAGGTCTGATTGAATTTAGTAATAGGATTTGCAGCAGTAAAAAGACAGTGTTTTAGAACTAAAGTAACTCAGGGCAACTGAAGTTCTTCATTGCCCAAGCTGTATACTGTATGTATGAAAGGAAGAATGTCAGTTAAGTATTGGTGTAGGAATCAGCAGGACAGTATGAGTCCTAATGACATCAGCACCTGTAAGTAAATAATAAAATACATTTAAGCACCTTTTGCTACTAATGACCATCAGGTCATTGACTGTATTTGCCAAGTATTGATCTATTTTACAAAATACATGCATAAGTATAAAGAGCGCAGATCACATTATTAAAACTGTATTGACAATATAGTAAAGCTTGCACTAACATCTTACACTATATTCATAATGCTACGGTATTCATATTCCCTTGCGACAGAGATCCAAGCAAAGATCACAAAACAATACCCATTGGTGGAGCTACTCCAGGAAAGGCATGCTCTGACTTAATTTCTGAGAAATACATACCCAACAACAACCTGCAAAATCCAAATAGAACTAGAAATCCAAACCCAACATAGAGGTGCCTGGAAAGAATGACAGGGCTGCAGAATGCCACCAGCCTATGAGTCTTCAGTACAAAAGCATAGACATTAGTCCTGAAACCTGTATATCGGAAATAAAGGAAAACAACCCTTTTTTCAGTTCTCTAAATCCAAATCAGAATAGACTCAAAGGAGTCGAGTAAGCAAACTCAATTGAAACCGTAGGAAACAAAACTCCACAGTTTTTCTTAAGCACAAATGATGGGAGGTAATATTGAGCAAAAAAGAGAACTAATGCACCTAGAATGGGTGGAAAGTGACAAAGCCAAGGTCACGGCGTTCTGTCTGTAGCAAGAAGGTCACCTGAAAGGAAAGGCCAAAATCAAGGCAGGTAATGAGCAGACTCTTACTCATTAGAAAGTGGAGCATAACTGAGATTTCAAGTCCTGGAATTTCTAACGTTACTGGGATTCGTTTTTGTCATTTGACTAACTTTCTCTCCACTGTTTCTCAAGCAGATACATTCTCCACTCCATACCCTCCCTGGTTATAAATGTTTACATTAATAAACCACTCTTTTCTTTAGCTGACATTTTTATTTGTCTTACTGGAGTTTTCAAGATAGCTGACCTCCTTTTTGTCAAAAATCACAGGCGGTGAGATTTTTTGCTGCTCTTTTGGCAAAAGAGAACCTTCTCAAACTTCTTAACGTACTTTATCGTATGTCCTTGACTTGCAAACGTGCTCGGGTTTTTATTTAAGGAATTAACAAGCTAGTTTAAAATGAGCTTTTTCTTGAAAGGTGCTTCAGTTGAATGGGAAGAAGGTCCAAGGTCATTGTGAAAGCTGTTTGTGATTTACATGTTGAATAATTTTCCAGCCTCTATGCTGCACGGTTTGAATTGTAATATCCCTCAGGAATAAGAAGGGGGACTTAGGGAGGTTTGATGAGGCAGAAGAATGCATGGCAGTTTTCTAGCCTTTCTCTAGAACAAGGCTGTCAAACTCATGGCCCGCAGGCCGGATGCGTCATGCATTGGCCACGCCCATAGCAAAGAGGGAAAAAGTTGTGATACATCATGTGACAACGATGTGAGTTTGACATCCCTGCTCTAGAAACTTGCTTTGTGGGTGGGCTGCTGATTTCATATCACCAGGTTCGTGTAGTATCTGAACTTTGCATCTTTTCGGTTCCTGTAGCCACCATCAGTGCCTTTCACACAAACCCCTTCCTAGAAGACTTCGATTTCCATGAGGTTCTGCTTCGCAATTTTTCTTTAAAAATTCACCTCTACCAAAGCTTAAAAAAAATATAATTGTAGCATCTTAAAGGTCATTAAGTACATAACGAGTCCACAGAGACAGAAAACTAGACACCAGCTGAGGATTGAATGCAACTGAAGACAATTTAAGAAGTATTGCTGGTCTATTTCTGAAGGACAACTGATAGCTGACGACTCTGCTGGCATCGTACAAACACTGCCCTGTCTTCCTTATGCATATGGTCCCTTTTGTCGGTCACGCTCCTCACAGCTACATCCTCTACCTTTTGTTAAGAGAATCCACACTCTTCCACTCACAACAACAACAAAAAAAAGCAAAATGTGACCATTTGATAAATTAGTGCTTTCTCTAGGGTGGGTGGGGGAAAGCTCTGTTATCTCTCTGTGAGAGGAGAAAATGGCCTAAAACTGAATGATTGTTTGGCTGAAAAAAAAAACAAATGAAGGGTTAGCGTTACTATTTCTTCTAGAACAGGCCTGTCAAATTGGCCGGCCTGTGGGCCGGAAACGTCACATGCAGGCCATGCCCACCCTGTCTCCACAAAGGCAAAAAAGTCCTGAGCTATCATGATCTGGCCCGTGACGCAATCACATTTAACACCTGTGTTCTAGAAGATTAAAAATGGTGTGTTATAGCCCTTAAGAAACACTCTGCATCTGTCACTGATGCAAATGGGTTGGGAATCAGGTTCTAAATAATGTACCTGTTTGTCATCCAGTTTGGTTACAGGGCTGAAAATGTCAGCAGGTAGCAGCAACAGCCAAGGAAGCCTTTACTGAGCTTCATCTGGTTTTCCAGTTGCTTTTTCCTAGATTGAAAGGACTTCCAGATAGTTACTCAGGCCGTCTCTTGACTCCTGCAACATGATCTATGTAGAGCTTCCCTTGAAGATCACCTGGATGTTTCAGCTGGTCTAGAAGTCACTGATGCCTCAGTGTACACCCCTGCTTTGTTAGTGGCATGGTTCCCAGATTGCTTCTGGGTGTGAATCAAGTAGCTGGTCATTCCCTATAATACCCTATATGGTATAGGGCCTGGTTATTTGAGGATCTGCCTGGCTGATTTAATATGGCAAAGTTGGTGTGCTCCAGATTCCTTTAATTAAACTGTGCCATCTATTAGGATCCCAGAAGTATGCCTTCTGTGTTTCAACACCTCTGCTTTCAGGTTCCCGGTGAAATCTAAATGGGTCCTTGTAATGGTATGTGTAAATGAGTTTGGGGGACAGAGCAATGAGATGCAGCCAAGAGAACAGTCAAATAAAAGGCAGCTTAGCATCCCCTGGAATGTGAATAAGCAAAAATCTCAGTCTACAGCCCTAGTTTCTTGGGCTGTAAAGGAGACAGAGTGGAGAGAAGTACTTTCAGACTTGCAAGTTTCTGTTAATATAACTTTACAATAAAGCAGAAATAGCTCTTTTGCTCATTTTTCCTTTCTGGTCTACCTTATAAAACTGACATTCTGACCTATCGGTGTTTCAAAGGGCTTTGAAGATTTGGTTGTTCACTAGGGTGGTTGAAACCCCTTTTGAGTCATGTGAATGTATCTCTTCTTGCCTGGTTTTGCCATCTTCTGTTCCTTTTGCCTTCATTACTGTTATTTTTCCTGTGTTTTTAACTTTGTGCACCACCAAGAGTTACCCTGAGTTGCTCAGTGTACCATATTTAATTAATTAATAATCAGGGGGTGAAATGGCCCTGAGCAGTAGTTTGTCTTCGCTTGCTCTTTCTCCCTCCTTCCTTCTTCCTTCAGGGTCTCTTCTCATCAAAGAGATAGTGATAGTTTTGCAATAAAGAGGGAAAAGAAGGGAAACACCCATTTTCTCCTAAAAATTCAGTTTGGATTTGAGTGCTAAGTACATCAGTCTTGCCCAGAGAAGACAATTATTTTGAAGAGGAAGAGAGCCATAGTCTGAATGTCCATCCTCTTCACCTGAGCTGTACAGCGGACAGAAGAGAGCCCAAGCTTTTGAGAGGAAGTTCTCTCAGGTGACAGATATTCTAGGTATCAGTTGTTGTATGTTATACATCAATTATACATCTGCAGATCTAAACTAATTTGGTAAGAATTTACACAAAATTTTCTATATGTCTCTGGAAGTTTGCAGAAGAACCAAAAGGCCACAATAATTTTTTCTTCCTCATTTTTTTTCTTTTTCTTTATAGCATGTTAAGATATGTTTGGAAACTGTGCAAACAATGCCTGTTATAATCCTATTCAGGAATACTCTTGGATGAAGGATCACATTGCACCAGCAAAATAATCATGCAAAAAGTGCTGAATGGTACAAAATTGCTTCATTTGAGTTGTCCTGGTAAATAAAATTTAGTTCAATGCAGAATACACAGTCCCTCTCTCTAAATTCTTCATTATATTCCCCAGCATTTTTGGAAACAAATTTAGAGCTCCAGGTTTCTTTCTCAAACAATGTACCGTAGTCTTTTATACTACAGTAATATATGTTGCCCAGAATCACTTTTTCATCAATATGATGAATGGATGGATTAGCTACTTAGTGTATATAATACTGCAAAATAATAAACAATAAATATTAATTTCAATGCTTTTATTTTTTTAAAAAAGTTTTTAAAAGCAACAAAAAATAATTTAGAATTTGGAAACATTAGCTCTGTGGAAGAAAGAGGATAATGTTTGAGGCTCTTACAGTAAAGCTTTTGTACCAAAACTAAGCTTTTGATCTTAATAAAAATGTCTTCCATGTACTTGCATGAGATGGTTCTAACTTCTCACTGTATGCAGAGCATGATAGAACAGAAAAGGAAATCATTGTTGTTTCCATCTTAGCAGTTCTCAGATTGCCTTCCCACACCCAGATGGTATCATACTAAAAACAGAAGCAAAATTTTCAATGGCATTTTTTTTATTACTAAAAACAAAATGAGGGTGCAAAACCTAGTTTTTAATCCTGAACATTAAGGGTGAAATATTTTAATTCTGCCCATTCTCATATAAACTTATAATTGCAAAGATACCATCCTTGCAGCCAGAAAACAATATTTTAAAATACATTCTTCACCCAAAAATGTTGCCTATCATTGTTATGATAGTATGAGGAGCCAAATATAGAATGTCCTAAGGATGTTCTTAAAAGGTAAGATAGAATTGTGTGTTGTTTTTGCAAATGTGTGAAGCATGTAAATTCATTCAGGGAGGCATAATGTGATTGTGATGCCTTTTGGAATATACAGTATACTGTATATCATAAACACGTAAAGCTGCCCTTTAGTTGAAATTGACTGATGGTGACTTCATTGACATAGCTATGTAGTTTTCTAAGCAGCAGTGCAGGAATGGTTTGTCATTGCCTTTTTCGAAAACTGAACAATGATGGCCAAGTGCCTCCATAATATGCTAAAAATCTTAGACATATCACCTGAATTCAAATTGTTATGGAGCTCCAGTGTAATTGTTGACTGTTTTCATGCTGTTTTCATAAGAATCTGATATGAGAAAAATGGTTATACAATTGCCTAGTTTACCAATAAGAAGCTTCAACATCATGATGAGATTTTAACAAATTGCGGATAATGGACATTGCAGAAGTGATAGGTTGTAGTCCGGATTTCCAGGGAGGAAGGGCTGCATTCCAGGGTAGCAAGAGACAACACAATTCAGATAGCTGAGGAGAAAAAAGGTCAAGACAGCTCCACCCTAATAGTTCCTAAAATATATGTTTTATGTTGCAAGCAGGCTGCTTTAGTTTGGCAAGATTACTGTCTAAAAGTGGGGAACTAATAAAGGAAACTCCTTAGAAGAATCTTAACTTGTCTTTCTGTGTTTTTGGACAGTAAACAAATTCCAGTTCATGCGGACACTATTGGCTATATGATATTCTAAACAGAACAATAACATTTTTTGCATTAAATATGCTTATAACTTACCATAGCCTACTATTTAAAATGCTAATCATAGTGGTATTTGTCATAAAGGGTGTGTGTGTGTGTGTGTGTGTGTGTGTGTGTGTGTGTGTGTGTGTGTGTACACATGTAGTGGCTCAGCAGTTAAAGATGCTGAGCTGGAAAGCTGGAAAGCTGACAGCTCAGGTTCAAGACCCTGGCGCTACGTGATGAGGTGAGCTCCCGTTACTTGCCCCAGCTTCTGCCAACCGCCAGTTCGATGCATGTAAATGCGAATAAACAAACAGACATCACTTTGGTGGGAAGGTAACAGCATTCTGGGTGCCTCAGAGTATAGTCATGCTGGCCATATGACCACAGAAATGTCTTCAAACAACATTTCTCGCTCAGCCAAGAAATGGAGATGAGCACCATCTCCTAGAGTTGGAAACAACTGGACAGGGGAACCTTTACATTTTTATTTCTCATAAACAGTTTCCTTTACCACTCCCTACTCCAATCTTCTTTCATTTAAAGTTGGTTAAAGAACAGGAACATTTGGAGTATCATTTCCTTCTAATCGTAACCTGTGCAAACCTCTGGTTATGATGATGTGGCTTTTTCCAGTATGGCAACCTGAATTGTCAATGGGCATCAAAGACCGCATTCAGTATTAAACAAATGGGTCACAGATATGTATTTTTTAATCTGTTGAAAAACCAGTTGTTTGGGCCATGTGTACAATCTCACATGCCACTGAAAATTATGTCTGGAGTATGAAAATTCTGAGTGTGGATAGCGTGCCTCATGTTTGGTGGAGGGATTTGAATACATTCATTGTTCTATCCCTGACAATGTTGGAATTTCTTCTGCAGGGAATCTGGTCTTAATAAAATGTTCCCCTGTTCAGTGAAGTCTTTTTGGGGTCCACTCCAAAATACATATTTATTTAGGAAATTTATATGGCTGCTCATCTTAAGCAAATTAATCTGGGAGCGTTACAATACAGAATGATAAAAGCAGCATAAATATCTAATGAAAACATAATAATATACAAATAGAACATAGTATACAAATACAAACATAGTAAATGCACAGTACAAAAGCTGAGACAGTTTACACATTATCCTCAGTCACAGATTACCTATATTGGGCTTCAGTAACAATTCAGCTTGAATGCCTGAGGAAAATGTCAGGTTTTACAGACCAGCAGTTGAAGGTCATCTAGATCTTCAGGGGCGGCTATTACACAGGGTAAGTGCCACAGCAGATTGTTGAAGGACTTCAGAGGGAAACTGGTATAGTCCACAATATGAACGATGGGTTTCATCTCAGCTCAGTGATAAACCCTTCAAGTGGCCTTAAGCAGCCTCAACCCTCTTCTTGGTTACATTCATTGGTTTACAAATTTTGGGGATTTATAGACCTCTGAGATAAAATGTGTTAATTTTTCCATATTTTGATTAGATGAATTCTAATTTTAAATATCTATAAAGTTTTCAAGATATTTCACAATAAAGATTTATACACAGGTGAGTATATTTGCCTACAAGGGAGGGTGGTATCTAATGATCATGACACCTCGTACTTTCTTGACAGAGTATGGTAGAACAATGAAAATGGTACTTCATAAAACTGTCTAAATTTATCTTCCCTTTGAGAACAGCAAGGCAGATGACTATGAAAAACACATGGAAAATTTGCTTAGGTCCTATAGAGCACTTGGTGTAAGCATGTCACTGAAAATTCACATCTTACACTCGCATTTAGATTATTTCCCTTTGAACTGTGGGGCAGTGAGTGATGAACATGGGGAGAGATTCCACCAGGATATCGCAGGCATGAAGAAAAGATACCAAAGCAAATGGAGTCCGTCCATGCTTGCCAATTACCCCAGGGGTGATCCTACGGCAGTTCACAAGAGAAAAACCAAAAAGGGCAGTTTTAAATACCGAATAAAGATGGAACCTTGTTGTTTAATCTAATGTTAGAGCTTGTCAGTTTTCATCCAAAAAACATGAAAATATTACATGAAAAACCAATAAATGAATGGAAAATTATCTTATTGGTATCTGTAAAAAGATAAATTTATAACGATTGGTGTGGTACCATTCTCATTGCTATATCACATTTTGCAGAAAAGTTAGGAGCACACCCACCTCGTAATTTTGAATTATTTTGAAGCAATTTTGACCTTGGAAACTGGAGCCAATTAATACTCAGGCCTTAATTTTCTTTATTAATGATCGAATTCTGGTAAACTTAAGCTACCGGTACTTTAATTTCTGGAGCATTCACTTTGTAGACCAGTGTTATCTATGGTACGCAGCTTTGGAAAGGAGCAAATACAGGTGAAGTGCCTTACTTCTTGAAATGAACAATTCAATGTAATATAATACCCTGCTTATTTATTTATTTATTTATTTATTTATTTATTAGATTTATATACCGCCCCATCTCCGAAGACTCGGGGCGGTTCACAGCAGGGTAAAAACAACAAAACAATTCCATCAATCATTTTAAAATTCTCTTTGCTTTCATTTGAATTAGAGAAGAAAGTAGCCCTAAACTGCTAAAATAAGTTTGCTGTTGGCTGACTGCATTTCTTTGAAAATGCAACTGCTCCCTTGAAAAAATCTATATAATCCTCTCCTTTTTCAAAGCAATTTGTTTTCCAGCTTCCGTGCTACTTTGAAATGCTATCCTTTATTATATTTTTGTTATTATTTTAGATTAGTGGTTCTGTAGCATTACTAAGATACTAAAATATTTCCATTACTCTATTTTTTTCTAACTGATGAGATACAATTAAACATTTTCCTCTTTCGCTTTGAAACCACCTGAATAATTTAACAAATTGCAGACTTTGACTTATTCGCTATTTATCTGAAAATTACAGTTCTGAATCAATAATCATCAGAAACCTTTGAACCTCTGTGAGTGCTTTTCAGACTGGAGGATAATAGAGAATCCTGAGCTGAATATCTGTATTTTTCTAGAGAGCAAAAAGTTAAAAAGCACTTTATTAAACTAGTTCAACGCCAGGACAGCACTTCGTTCTTCTTAACGAATACTGATTTACTTATTAATGTTTCTTCACTTAATACACAGTGGCTGAAGCTGCTGTTCATAAATCAAGCCAAATGTTTGAGTGATCATTCTAATATTTATTTGCCTTTATTTCTCTAATTATTTTTTAATATAGTAACACGACCTGTTGCAACCGGCGTACATAGCATCATCCAGTCGCTTTTGTGATTTTAAAGTAGACATTCTAGTCTTCTGTTCTGCAGCTAATACTTTCATCTTTGATTTTGTTGACATAAAACTCTATAACTGAAAGTCTGTTTTACAAACACTGTTTACATCTAAAACCTGCAGCTTTCTCAACTTCCTGATGTCCAACCCTTTGTGCCGGCTCCTGTGGTTTTATCTTCATATTTAAAAGGGAATAATATTATCTTTTTTATAATATTGTGTTTCCCCTCTTCTTTCCTTTCTTTTTTTTCCACATTTGTTTTTAAACTAATTTACTTGCACCATGCTAATGGGCCTTTATTGCTTTATTATGGCTCCTCCCACTGAATGATTGTGTCCAATCAGTTGGCAGGCAGAGCTCCGCCCCTGCTTCGGCCGCCATGAGTGCTGCCGGCCTGGCTGAGCAAGGTATGTGGCATGAGTCGTATCTCCTGAGTGCCTGATCTTAGAACCACACACTTGCCCACCCTTGATCAATTCCACTGCCAGTAAAAACCAGCATGATAGTATTTGTGCACCTAGTGAGACACACCATCCATGCTTGCTGGCTGAGAAAAGGGCATGCACTAAGGTATCCATCTAACCAAGAATCATAAGTACATTGAGTTTGAACCTACTAACAAAATGCATGTTGGGTAGTTAACCCTGTTTTGCTGTGAATCGACATAAGACATTTGGAGACAGGGATTGTCATAGTGTCAGTACTTTTTTGAAATAGTTTCAGAAAGTTGATATGGTTCCTACAACCACGAATGTCTTAGGAGGATATCAACCTGTTAGCAAATTCTGAATTTTGTTTTTAAATAAGGTCTACCATTTTATAGGAGGGTAGCATAAGATTAGCCAACTATTTTCTTATACTGATTGATGATAAGCAGCAACAGTACAGTAGCATTCAATATTATGCATCATGTTTGTAATTATATTTGACTTCAGGTTTAAATTTGAGGGATAAAGGATAAAAAGCAGTGGGATAAGGTTTCTTGTACTGGCAAAGACACTTAATTTTTTATACAATAAAGAACATTGGTCTTGTAATTCTAAAATTATTATCATTTAAGAATGGAAAATGCATGTTAAACCTCTGTTGTCCTCTGTTAAATCACCC
>JAOYMU010000049.1:19659427-19671436 GCA_025802295.1 Psammodynastes pulverulentus
CCATGGAAAGGCCACTCTCCATGGAACAGGTTCCTGATGCCCCAAAGATTGGGGGCCACTGGATTACAGGGTCGTTAAAAGAAAAAAAATCTACACAAATCACAACTTGTTGGCTTCGCACACCACGCAAACTTATAAACTAAGGTTTATGACTAAAAGGAAAGAAGTTACAATCCGACTTACTGTGATGGGTTAACTTAAGGCAGCCTTTATATATAATATCACATATATTTGTGCAGAAGAAAAATTGAAAAAAGATCCCTAAGGTACGAAGAGCCCCAAAAATCAATCATTTTACATCACCCCCCACCTTACAAGGGGCTACAACATGTTACTCAGACAACAGAGAGTAAGTTCTCTCTTGGAATATCCAAAATATTTTGCAAAACATCTCTCTGTTTTGACCATTGTTATTAAATAGGATTGCAGGATACATTATCCATGGTGAGCATTGTATTACCTAGCAAGCTTTTAACTGTTAACACAAAATGTCTTGTAGTCAGCCCTTCTCTGCAGTGTAGAGATAATAAAACCCAGCAATTCACTGCTTTAAGGCTCAATTTGGCATCATAGGTATTTGTTACAAGCCACCGTGTTAGCACAAGGACACGCGCACAATGACATCATCCTACCAACGACGTCAGTCTGCAATTCACATCAGTTGAGTCATGATGTGAGTTGTTTGTGCTGATGGTGTCACACAGCACACATGCCATTTGCACCATGAACAATTCTCTGTTAATGATCTTCAAATATCATCAAAGTTAATAAGACCTTTGGGGGTTCTGAAGGCAATCAGTGATGGTCACACTATCAGTTCTGCAACACTGCATCTCACCTGGCCATGATAGCTATCAAAACCTCACAATCTCATCTTACATTTTAAAGCTCACATCACACGGTCAGAATTCGTTGGGCTGCAGAAGTCAAAGAGATGCTCTTAAAAGTGTCAATGTTGCATTTCCACAATAGCCGTTTCACATTCTTTATGGCCAACACATTTGTGCATATTCACAAAGTTGAGTCCAGAACAAGCATTTCTCTTCCCATTATATTTTGGCATGGATTTCAGTACAGGTAATCCTTGGCTTATGGCCATAACTGAGCCCAAATTTTCCGTTGCTAAGTCAGACATTTGTTAAGTGAATTTTGCTCCATTTTATGACCTTTCTGGCCACAGTGATTAAATGAATCACTGCAGTTAGTCACATGGTTGTTAAGTGGATCTGGCTTCCCCCTTGATTTTGCTTGCCAGAAGGTCACAAAAGGGGATCACATGACCCTGGGACACTGCAATACCGTCATAAATATGAGTCGATTGCCAAGTGTCTAAATTTTGATCATATGACCATGGGGAATGCTGCAATGGTCGTTAAGTATGAAAAAATGGTCAGAAGTCACTTGTTTCAGTGTCCTTGGAACTTTGAACAGTCACTAAATGAACTGTTGTAAGTTGAGGACTACCTGTAATAATAAATGTTGACAATGGGACCCTAATTTAAACCACTAGATATAAAAGTTGGGTGCATCTGGATTTTAGTGGCCCACATCTCCTTGACTTCTGTGTCACACCTTTCCGTCCAACCTCACTGTATTTATTTGTTATAGACTTCAGTTTTGTAAGCATTCACTGTTTCTGACAGTGCTGGTTTTCAGGAAATAAGGGTGTTAGGAATTGGGGAAACTACAGTTCAGATTGGAAGAAGAATGGGAAGAATTGTAGAGCAGAGTTTCTGAATTCTGCTTCAGTCCAGAAAAAGTTCTGGACTGATTCTGATCACGTAAAAAGGGGGCTGTAAGTTCCTGACTCTTCACATTGTGGGCAGAGTTTTTAAAAAATCTAGAAATAGAGACTTAGGTAACCATGATTATAATAAGATTTTTTTCAGAAATGATGAGAATATTTCTGCATCCTGCTTTTTTCCACCTGTAGCAAATAGAGAATCAATTAGGCAGACCAGCAACATAGATAATCAGGTATAGCAATAGCACCTAGATTTATATACCGCTTTATGGTGCTTTTTACAGCCCTCTCTAAGCGGTTTACAGAATCAGCATATTGCCCCCACAATTTGGGTCCTCATTTTACCCACCTTGGAAGGATGGAAGGCTGAGTTCAAGAAATATGGTCACAAAATCAAGCCACAGTAGTCCTTCCAGAGTCCAGTGCAGCCAGTAACATCTAACAAATGCAACTAGCAAAGGGAGAAGCTGGTTGCTGTTTTTAATTCAATAGCTGAATGAGCTCTTTGAGCAGGCACGCTTACCTTTGATCAAGGTCATTAGCAAAAAAACTTGAAACCTTATTTTTCATCCTTCATCTTAGTGGCACGTTCCAAAGGAATACAGCAGCTTCGGTTTCAGCATTTGTTCTACAGCCATCACCAGTAGAACATCTAGGTTGTTCTCCAAAACTTGAAGACTGAATCTCAATCAGTGGCTCCAAAATATGCCCAAAAGTTATAGTATGGTGTTCCTATCTGATAGTTGGATTTCCTGTGTCCTTCTTACTTCTTGGGCCCAATGTATAATAAGCTCAACTCCTATCTATATATGTGATTTATTCATGAAATAATTCCAGAACTGAATGGGACATCAGAGGATTCTGCTCCTTTAAAAAAAAAAGATTACTATCCATATTTGTAACTTGTAGCTAGTAAACATGCGGATGGCCTCCCAACAACTTGTCTTTCAGGGACTGAGCCTTCTTATGTTTTTGTTTATATAATTTATATAGCTCCCCCACCATCACATAAGCCTATGACTAGGCCTCATACAACAAAATTAAAAATTTAAGCAGATGATTTTCTACATCTGGCAGGGGATTCCAATTGAACAACCTATGACATGGCATTTCAGGACAAGATTTGAAGGCTGTATGTGTTCATTATAGACTAATTACTAGCCCAAGGCTGGATCAATTACAGAGCATTTACACTCCATCTGTTTATAGAGAAGCGGTGCTATCCTGAACTGCATTCATGTGCCTTTTCTTTGTCAAGGAAGGGTACTTAATGGCTTGTTTTGCTAAATGTCTGACAGAGAAAATGGGCAGAAAATTTTTTGTTCCATTTATTAGCACTAACTAAATCTGGTCATATTGTTAGAAACTGTCCATGATAAACATACCTGACAAGGCAGAATGTTACATCCTTTCCTACCAGATCTTTCTAACATGACAGTGGAATTGAGAACAAAAGACATAAATATTGGTGACACACATAATTCTTGACATAGTGACAGTGCAATCTTGGTAGAAATACAGCCACCAAAAGTATCTTGCATCATGCTACCTAGTTTTGTTATGAAATGCCTGCAAGAAAACAATCAAGCTCAGAGAGCACCAAGAACCCCACAAAAGTATCTTCTATCACATTTTGTAAGATGTATTCCATCTGATAGCAGTGAGTCAGCTATCAGACAGTGGCATCAGCTGTAACAGTTGAGCCGTTCAGATGGAATCCTGGCCATATTTTTAATCTTTTAGTGACAGCTCACCAATAAAGTCTATTTGGGAGACCTTTATGAGTTGATGCAGCTGAGCATTGCAAGCTTTAAGGGGTTAAGATGCTTAGGCATTAAGATGTTAAGATGTTCCATTAGCTTCACACAGGGATGATCATATTTCACATTTGCACTGTCTACTTGGTGTTTCGACTAAAACCTTGAAGGCACAAAAGGCATGCATTTAGGTGAAAAGAATTCTATGTCCAGGAATTTATTTTAAGTACCAGGAATGAATAGAATTCATAGCCATTTTGGCAGGCACTCTCAAAAAGTTTTGAGGAGCTGTTCATTACATATTTGGGGTAAGTTGAAACCTACTTTTTCCTGTTAAATATTTGGGTGACAGAATAAATGCCAATCTATTGCAAATCATCCAGAGATCTGTTACTAGAGTCATAGCTACTGTCTGTACATAATAAAGCAGCAGTTTGCACTTTAAATAGGATCTGAATAAAGTTCCTTTAATTTTCTTGCTTATAGGTTTCCTGAATAGGAACTTCTCAGTACTAAGAGAAATCATCTTAATAGCCAGAAACATCTTAAATATCTTGATCTTTTGACAACTATTGTTTCCTACCAGGAGGTTTGAATTAAGGATACAGTCTTGTAAATTACATATCTTTCACAAGACTTGGATATAAAGCAATCAGGCATCAGTTTTGTGCCAATGGAAAATAGGATGAGAATGGTAAATGGCTTCGCAGACTTTCCTTATAATAAGAGGAATCTCTTTTGGCCCTGTGCTGTTGGCGTTACTCCCTAGCATTCATGTTTCCATTTGCTATATAGATAGTCTTTTACTTGCAAACACAATTGAGCCCAAAATTTTGTTGCTTTTGTCCGTTTTTATGACTTTTCTTGCTACCATTAAGTGAATCTCTGCAGTTGTTAAGTTAATAACATGTTGTTAAACAAATCTAGCTTCCCCATTGACTTTGCTTGTCAGAAGGTCACAAAAGATGATCACATGATCCCAGGACACTGCAGCCATCATAAATATTCCAGTTGCCAAGCACCTGAATTTTGATCACCTGACGATGGGGATGCTGCAAGTCACTTTTTCAGTGCTGTTTTAACAGTCACTAAATGGTTGTAAGTCAAAGACTACCTAAACCTGTTATTCAGCTTGAGGTTGATTTCTCTTGTCTGTTTGACGGTTATCTGATAGTTGCTTCAAAGACAGACAGATGTCTGCCTGCACCATTTAAACTCTAATCAATATATAAATATTTTCTTTTAGGTGATTTGAATGTAGTACTAATGAAAACATTTGTGCCATCTTCGTTTACTATTATTTAATACTATTACCTAATGTTAAAGTTAATTAGATCTCACATTTCAGTTCATGCATGTTTATGAGGGGAAATGCTCTGAACACAGTACAGCTCACATCCGTGTAGACACCCATAGTGCTTGAAATGGTGCAAAGCTGGTTAGGTTTCACCAGGTAAACATACCCATTAGGTACTCAACATTTCCAATCATTCCTTGTACGTTTTTCTTCCAAGCTCCTTATCATTCTAACATCTCCCATCTGGACTCACTATTTTGTAGATATGGTGGTATCAAGGCAGAATACTGACTCCTTAAACACTTTTTTGCATGCAGTCATGTATTTTAAACATGCGAGCTTACTTCAATTTTTTTTTCTTTTTACATTCGATTTCCCAACACTCTGTAAGCCAAGAAATGGAGGATGCTACTTTATTGAGGTTAGAGAAGGAAGAGGGGGCCTTCTAGCCAAGCCAGCTAAGGATAAGAGATGCTGGGTTAGATTGCAGAATTTTATTTTGGATAGGGCATAAAGGGATATAGGATGTCTGTGTTAATAGACACATTCTTTCCTTCATTCATCCCGTGTAGAAAGATTCCCTTTCAGACCAGTTTGGAGGTATTACATCATATGAAAACCTGCCACAAGGCTCATTCTCTCCTAGGTCTCTTCAGACCCTCCCACATTTTGAAGGTTTTCCTGAATGCAGGCAAAAAAAATGGGATCTCCTTTGTATATCTGTGCCAGGGATTCTGGCACATTGTGATGCCACATATTCTAAAGGTGATACATGAATTTGTATGGATATTCATGTTAATATTGGGGGGAAATAAAACTGGCATTTGCTTTTAATAATTATATTACAAGATTTGTGGATCTTGTGAAACAAAGTTAGAACTTCGAGTTTATGAAACAAAACTATTAAAAATACTAGTAAAGTAATGAAGCTTTCTAACGTACATTTCTACAGACATCTCAAAGACAACTGATGCATTATCATTTACCATTTCAGCAGAGTTGCGGGGGATATTTTCACAAGAAGCTGAATGCAGCTATCTGTAGTCAATGTCCAATCAAATTTTTGTTACATCTAAGGCCTGCAAAAGTGACCCGTGAATCATCTGCATCAGTTAATAGATGGTTGCATGATCAGTAGATGTTAATATAACTTGCAGAAAAAAATAGTTCGGTTCAGTTCAGTTGTGCTAACTCTCCCCTTCAAATATTTAAAATGTATTAAATGTATTAAAGCTGTCATCAAAGCAAATTATAAAAATATTATCAATGTAACAATGGATTTTAATGGCTATAGTAGTCCAGGATGACTGGGTCAAGGAACGGCCTTTTGTGGAGTGCCAATACTACTGCCCAGGGTCTCAGATCATACCCAGTGCCTGGTCTTTCTCTGGGAGCTCATACTCAAAACAAGTTGTGATCAAGCCCACAGGTGGTAGAACATACTTTTTGAGAAGTTGTGGTACATTCCCAAATAGATGATAATGGTAAAAAGTGTGCAAAGATATCAATGATTAAAAATAGCACAAATTTGTTAACTTATTCAACCAGACACATATGCACTTTATATTCTTCCTAAGCCCTGTCATTTTTATTGCAATTCCATTAGAGTAGCGGCAGTTGCAATAACAACAGGCTATAGTAGTAGGACTGGATTTTGATATGAAGAAAAAGTAACAACATGCAACAAAATTTTAAAAAAATTACAGAAGATATGAAAGAACCAGCAATTTGTTGGATAGAGCATTTGGTCAACAAACTGACATTCCTGCAGATCCAGGCCAATCCATCATCAGCACTACTTCTGGTTATCCTCATCATTACCCTGCCATATTATGGAATCACCACATAAGGGTGGATTCTTTACTTTGATCTCATTCTCTGATGTTTTACCAGTAAATCATCCTGTATTGGGGAACAGGACTCGGGAGTTGGAGGGGCCTCCTTCACTGTCACTTTTACTTCCTTGGTTAGACTTCAGCCTAAAAGGAAGGAAAACCAGCTAGTAGGTTGCAATCTAGCTGTGATCTTCAGAATTTGTTCCCAAGCTATTTCCTTTTCCTTGTTTCTATCTCCAGGTCTTTGTCTTAACACCAAACTACAATAAAACTAGCAATAGTTTTTTTTAAATCTCTCAGATGGTCTCAATATGTGTAGAAGAACAAGGGTGTCCTTGCTCTCCATAATAGTCCTTCAAAACTTCTCTCAAGGGCTTCCCTCAATGGTAGCTCCTTTTGGGGTGAACTGATGCAGTCTGGGACAGAGGCATCTTGGCTAGGAAAGCTGAATGAGCACTTGCAGTCACTTGGGAGCCCTGAGGCACCATTAATTAAGGAGGGGCCCAGACCAAGTGTGGTGTCCCTCATAGAATGGCTGATTTTCTTAGACTTGTTCGAGTGAGGGCTGGCACTGCGGAGCTGGCAGCAGAGTCTGACGCAGAGATGGGGCCAGGACCATCTGTGCAGACTCCGGAGCCTCCAGACTCTGACATAAGTGAGGCAGAGGAACAAGCTCCCCCTGTTACCAGTGCGAGCATGTGCAGAGCCACCAGAAGGCAAGAACAGTTGGGATTGAAAGGGCGACTTGGGAGTAAAGCTCGGAGATGATTGACTGCACCCATAAGACATAAAAGGAGGAGCAAATGCACAGAAGCTCTTTGCAGGAAGCAACGTTTATTTGGTTCGGTTCGCATTCTGAAGCTGTGTGTATGTGTTTTTGGAACTCTATTTGGTTTTGCACAGCTAATTGGCATTAGGTCGCTGGCAGCCATTCAAATAAGATAAAGGTTTATCAGCTTTTTCATGAAAGACTGGCAGACTGCTGTTGAATTGTTTCTGAACTATTTTGGGTTTATTAAAGGCTGTGAATGAATAGAATTCACAGCCATGGAAATAAAAGAGGTTTTTTGGACTTAATTGGGTGTTTGATTAATGTCTCAGGAAGCCTAGGTCAGAACAGGCACTGACATCCTGGTAGAGTTCATTTTCAATACCAATTCCAAGGAGCTAATTCTAGAAATGAAGCCTTTTCTAGGTTTGGTTCTTCAAGGGGAGGCAGGTATTTGGAATGCTTGCAAATTCTTAGGCAGCAATTTGAAGGGTCCTCCGTGTTCCTTTCATAATAACTGAAGCAACAAATGTGTTTATTTTCTATAGATAGTTCTTGCTTAACAATCATTTGTTAGTGGCCATTCAAAATTATGACAGTGTTGAACAAACGTTAGTTATGACTAGTCCTTGCAGTTGTGGCCCTCGTAGTGCTCTCAGAATCAAAATGCTGGTGCCTAGTAGTCCGCCTGAATGTACAACTGCCCCACTCGTTTGTCTTCTGCCATGGCCTCTGCCCACTGCTGACCTTCGCTGTTTTCTTCCTCTGGTGCTGTTGAAGCACTCCTGGCTGGGGTAGATGCTGGCCCATGGTAGTGGAGTGCAGGGCAACCAGAAGGGCAGAGATGGGGTGAGCGGTGGGGATAGGTGGGGGAGTTGAAGCAGAGCACAGCAAAGCGGGAGAGTCTCATTTGGGGAAGGGAGCTTGCTGGGCCCAGCTGGGGAGGAGACAACAGGATGGAGCCATCAATTTGTGCAGGGAAGGAGAAGCAGGCATGAAGGCCTCACCAACAACCACAATGAGGACTAGTAGAACTGCTGTTGTTAAGCAGTGTGGCCGCATGACATTTCACCTAATGACCGTTTCCTGTGGAGTGGAAATTCTGGTCCTAATTAGGGTTGTTTAAGTGAGGACTGCCTGTAGAGGGCATCATTTTTCTGTTTTACATTATTACTATTCGCAGCACTGCTTTAAATATTTGAGAAACTGTACCTGTTGAAATGTACAGTTGCAAAGAAGAAGATCAGGAAGAACCTTGATTCTGTCATAGCACCCCCCCTCCGTCCCCCCAAAAGAGCATGATGCAGGAGTTCTGTGCCCAGATGCTTTTTTACTCGTAACATTTTACTTAGAGGGTGTTATTTTGTCCTGCATTTATTGTAGGTACTGTAAGGAGCTGTTTGTAATTCCTAGGTAATCCAGCCCTCAATGGGGCTAGAACCACTTAGTCCTACTGAATGCAACAGGCTTTCAGGCTTGGTTACAGGCCAGTGCAAAGCAAATTTGTTCTGTAACTTTCAGCTCAACAATGAAACCTCCCTTTTCAGTATGAAGTCCTACAGGTGAACCGGAAGGTGCCTTGGCTCACATGCTAACTTCTTCTTACAAAATGCACATCTGGATCTGCCCAGCTGACTGCGCTTCGTCTAAATATATTCCTTTTTCTTAATTCCTCCACCCATTGGTTGATTTAAGTCTGTCTGGGGCGCTCATTTTCCTCCATAGACTTTGGGCCAACCGTCATTTTCCATCTCCTGCTCCTTTTCCCCAACCTGTCTAACTTTCTGGCATTATCTGTGGGAGGTGATAAATAAAGCAGTGCTTGTTATCGACCTCCAGCTCTCTTCTCTCATAGGGTTGATTTGGGAAAGGACTGAACTAATTTCTAGCAATAAATGTCATGTTGTTATGATTGCTGCCCAAGGGGGGCAGAGCTAAAACTAAACCATCTGTTTTTCTGTCTTAGCCACAGACCAACAACAAAGCCAGTGTAGTAAGCCCAGCAAAAGAAACGCCCCCAGTGCAGATGTCCATGGTATCTTTCCCAACCATTTCTTTGTCCTTGCTTCATTTTTCGTCCTTACCTTTGGCCAGAATGCTGCCTGTGTTGCTCTTTTGTTTTGGCTTAGTTCTGTCTGCACTCCCAAACATTATCCCAACTTCCTTGCCAGTTGGAGATGCAAAGTGCTCTGGTGTCTGTATGTGGGTCCTGCAGCTTGGCCAGACCCGAAGGAGGCTGCAGCAGAGTGGCCATCAGCATCCAGTCTCCAAGGAAGGAAGGAATGGAAAACTCTTCTGTGGTCTGATATGCACAGGGTTTTTCGCTACTCCCCACTAACACTCTTGCCGAGGGCCACCCATTCCATAAGGCAGTGGAAAGGCCCTTTTGCTGGCTGTCCTTAAAAACTGAGTGGTAGCCTTATGCAGTATCTGATGGGAAAATGTGAGGGCATCATGGCCCTGAGTCCTACTGCTGACGAGGGGGCACCCAAGGGCTCCTGGGGAACAAAACTGGATAAGGACAAGCCTCTCCATAATAATTCAGGAATGAGGGCCAGTGTAAGACCTTAGTGGGATTCTTAGAGACTGGATAGTTGCTTTTCATTCTCTATGATGCTTTTTCCCCCTCTTGGGATATTTCATAATTTGAATTCCCACATACACAGTGTATCCCATAACACACTGACTTTAAAAGAGTTGCTTGTAAGTTGCTTAGCTATCTTCTTCTCTTTGTCATCCCATCTTGGCAACTCCATTTGAATCAAACGTGAGATGTTGCCTATTCTCTGTGTAGTTCTCTGCTGTAGCATATGCGGGTGCCTTTGTCGCCCATTGTGTGGGAAATTATGAATGTCCCCATAGAGAGAGAAATAATGCCAAAAAGCTCTGTGGGGAAGACATGGAGACAAAGCCATATGTTCAGCCTCTTTATTCTTGAGTGAAATTTTAAGTGAACATTTTCCTTTATATAATGAATTACAACAGTTTGCCCAAATTTTTTATTGGATAGTTGTAATGAGCTTTCAGATGAAATGTATAGATTTTTAGAATATGGAGAAATACACATGGCTTCGTCTCCTAGAAAATGTAGGTATTGGTGGGTCTTTTTGAATAATTTTTGGGCTCTCCAAGGGAGTGGTCTGTGTATATCTGTTATCTGCTCACACCATCCTCAGATAGAAATCTTGCGCTTTGTTCTTGTTTGTTATTTTGCTTTCCCAACAGATACTGCACAAAAAAGGAAACATACTTTGAGCTAGATTTTGATTCTCTATTTCTGTCCTCTTTCAATTAGGAACCACAAACTACTGTTGTCCACAATGCTAATGATGGCATAAAGGTAAGGTGAGATTCACAAAAGACCTCCATTATTCTATTTCCTTATCCTTTGAATTGCATGCATGATATAGGATTTACATTAGCCAAAGTTATATTTAATTAATTGTATAAACCTGCTAGAAGAGATGGTCGGATTTCCCTGAGTTCTATGCTGTCTAACTGGCTTATCTCATTTATTAGGTAGCTGGCATAACAAAAAAAATCCATTTTATTTTAAAATATCTCTATATTTATGGCTGATTTGAATGTTTCACTCAGAGATTTCTCCTTTTTTGATACAGAAAATATAATACAAACAAATATTAAACTTATTGAACATTTTCTTATACTCCATTTTTATGCTTGGCACAAAAGTGATACAAAATACTTTTCCTACAAATTACAAATTAGGTATGGTGTTTCTCATCCTATGCAGTTTCAATGTAACTTCTCTTCCTGACCATGTTTTCTTTTATTATTGTGAGCTTTCTTTTAAGTGTAACCTTTTTCCATTTGAGCCTGAGAGTTTTCCCCTATAAAAGCTTGTAGTAGGATTTTTTTTTAAGAAATCAAAAACTACAACATAATAATGCAGTTAGTTCCCGACTTACAATCATAACTGGACCAGAAATTACGGTATATTGTTAAGCAAGGCAGTTCTTAAGTGAGTCATACTCAATTTAACCATCTTTTTCAATAGGTTGTAAGTGAAACAATTCCAGTTGTTAAGCCAACCCAGCATCCCCCATTGGTTTTGCTTATCAGATAGCTGGCTGGAAAGGTTCTGGTTGCTGGGAGTCACACAATCATTGTGTGATCACACAATCATGCTGATGTTTCTATCTTGCAGGGTTCTACAGAGAGCTGCAATACCACAACTGAAGATGAAGATTTGAAAGGTACATACAGCTTAATAGCAAAAGGAGAAGAGATTTCAGGGTCATTGGCGAAGCAGCTTTTTTCCATGCCAGCTTCTGTGCATAAAAAAGTTGATTGACTCCCTTTAAAAGAATAAGATTTATTGTAATTCCTGTCTTCTGGATTTGCTGGTTTACTGACTGGGCATATTATTATTGTGGTTGGTTGCGCAGTCAGCCAAATGTTTGATATTTAGATTTGATTTGATATTTTTATCTTCCTATTGAGTCCTTCACAAGGACCCTCATATTATTGTTATTTATTAAATTTACATATTGCCTGACTCCTAGCAACTCTGGATGCTTTACAATTGTTAAAGACATTTTTTTAATTGAAACAGTTTTACAAAATATTTTCCAAACAAATTTTCT